>JAAGNO010017736.1:0-24546 GCA_033439905.1 Ceryle rudis
TTTAAATAGTGTGAAAAAGGGCTAACTGATGCTAATTTTGATCTATTAGTCAGCACTCTGCATCTAGATCTCAGCCAGGTAACTTCCTCGGGCCGCCCCAGGAGCTGCCTCCGGGTGTGTCTCCGGCTTTCGGCATCTCCCCACACGGGTTTCTGACACCTCTCCGAGTCAGGATTAAGTTCACGCAAGCTTTGAGGCGGGGGCAGCTGCCGAAAGCCCCTCATGTCATTAGGGATCGAAGCCTGATCTTATATCCCTTCCGTCCTGAAGGTCCACAGCTTGGAGGGGTTTTTATGTAACGCTGCCTGCGGTATTACTGGTATGCCTTAATCTCGTCCCTGGGAGCTGGCAGTGGTTTGACGCACCCGCGTAGCACGGCGAGGCCAGCCCAGAGTGTTTCTCAGGGCATTGTCTAATGTAACTGATCAGATATCAAAGATAAATTAATGACCAGAATTCACCGTGTCACGCTCCGGCATAAAGCACATGCTTCTCTACGCAACAGGCGGAACAGTTCCAATCATTCGGCTGTACCGGCTGAAATGCGAAATTCTGTTTTAAACTAAGCATAATTTTTATGTTGTTGTCCCTTGAGGGTAACTTGTTGAAGTCATGCAATACATAACCTGCAAAACAGAATCAGATTCTGATTATCTTTCAAATACTCGAAAACGTTTTGAAGATGATGATAAAAAGGCTGGTTAGCCTTTGGCTTAAGGTCGCCTAACGAAGTATTTCTAAGCCTCCTTATGGGGAGGGTTTTTTGTTATTATTACAGGTATGTTTTCATAGTAAGAACTACAGAAGGGCAGACCGGTGCTTTAGAAACTTGGTCAGTTTTTATTGTTGGCAACTTAAATGAGAAGTCAGAATTCCTATGGGAAGTATATTGGATGTTTGTTTTAGTGGGAAAGGCTTATTGTAGAAATATCAGTGCTCAGCGATAGTACTTTTTAGAGGCATGAGTAACAACGGGGAAACCCCGTACAGTGCTTTGTAGCCAGCAGTTTACCTGAGCAAAGAAAGAATTGTTCTGTTTGATAGGAGTATTAACTGGTAAGAGAAATCTGCAGCAGAGGCATCAAGCCATTGAACATCATTGCCATGTGTTGTTTGGGGGTTTGTGGCTTTTGTTTTGTTTTTAATAATGAGAGTAGCAAAAGAGCTTTTTTAAGGACAAAGGTTTGAAGTCCCTAATTGTAGATCTTAAGGTTTAAACCTTGCTGTAATAATTTCCCTGATTATGTTGTGTTGGGTTTTTTTTTTTTCATTATCATATTTTTGAACTCCTATGCTGTTGGGTTTTTTTACTTTTTAGACTGTTTTGGCTGATGCATTTTTCTGACTTCTTGCTGGCTTTGAAGTATGCTGTACTGATTAAGGTATTTCTAACAGACGTATAACAAAACTCAGTTTTACAGTACGAGGGCTAGACTAGATTGTACCATTCCATTCACTCTTAGAGGGGTTTTTCTGGAAGCTGCAGAATTCATTTTTTCTTCCTCTGAAAGGCTTTGCACTGTCAAACAAAACTAAACCCAAACATCATATAGGAATGCACGATATTGTTGGAGATTGTAAGCTAAACTGTTGTCTAGTTTTGCTTTTGTTTTCTGTGTCTGCTTTGGCTGCACTCAGCTTCAGGCTTCTGACTCAAAAAAAAAAAAATTAAATGTTAGTCTTACTGTTAATTCTCTTGTACAAACAACTCTTCTAACTCTACAGCAGTATTTTAATAAAGACTTATGCAATTCATATTTTAACTACAAAAAGGGTTTTTTTTTTAACAAACTATGTTAATATAGCGCTAGTAAGTTTAGGATGCTACGCATCCCACTCATAGCACTAAAACAATGATAAAATCTCAGTCTTTGTTCCAGCATGTACAGAAGAGCTAGTGCTTCTAGTAGGAATATGTTATTCTGGGCACAGTTGTTATAAAATACAGAGATGCAATACATTCTTTGTTAGTTTTCAAAACAAAACAAAAAAGAACCCAACTTTTCTTCTTCTACCTCTTGCATGATCAGTTATTTGCATCTGCCTGTTTGCTCATGTGGTCGTGCTAAAGCAGAATACTCCTCCGAAGCTGGGTAGCTGGCATTGATGTGTAGGGATATTAATTCAAACAAGGAATGTAGTGCTGTATTCTTTTTGGTAATTCATCAGCTCTTCTATCTGAGGTGTTGCGTGTGATTGGAGACCAGAGCTTCTGCTTAGTGGTATCACTTCCAGATCTTGAGGTCTGTCTGCCCTGGGTAAGTAGGATTAGAAAAATAATGGGTGGGGGAGAAGGTGGGGTCAGCAGGGGAAAAGGAACAAAGACAGCGAAGTAGCAGTTTCCCTCGCCTGAAGGGAAGAGGCTTAAAATAAGTGAAACAGTCTTCGTGTTTTTAGTTCTTTTAAATGGCAGTGCTCCATCAAACTTGGGATCTCAGTGTCTTAAGCAGATGTTGTTTGGTTTCCAGGATAGAGAAAGCAAAAGGTGTAACGTCTTAGGCGCTTTGCTGGTGTTTTAATAGAAATACATCACTGGTAGAGGGACTTGGCTGCTTTGGATGAGCAGGTGAATGAGGCTATGATGGGTGGAAGCAGAAGGCAACCTTTTACAAGACTGGTTTTATTCACCTGCTATGAAAAGTAAATGTAAATAAGAAATACCAAAGAAAGCTTAGTAAATTTTTTAATTTCTTTTTTTTTTAAGTCTGGCTAATAGTTGAAGAGCCATCTAGAAAGAAGGGGGAAAAATAACAGAAAACAAAGCAAAGCAAAGTATGTTCTGCACTTAAAAGACCACACTGAGTAGAGTATGTTCTGCAATAGGAAACAAATTGGCACAAACTGTGGAAGGAAAGGAAGTTTAAAGAGAACTTCTTGTATCTTCATAAAATGCCCAGATGCAGCAAACACTGCATAATACGTATTGACTTTTTAAAAATACATGGCGTAGTTTTGTGCATTGTCTGAAATGCAGAGTTTGGCATTTTGAATGTTTTAGCCTGGCGGTGCTATTTTTCTATTTGCATCAAAAATGTAACTTTGACAAACTGCTGGATGATGCAGTCACCATCATGAAAAGTATAATTGTTCGTGTAATGTATTTGTAACAGGCATTTAGCTGCTGTGATAATAAGCACTGTACAGTCAACAGAATGGTACAGCGACGCTCAGGGTGCCTTTCAGATTGTACAAAATACACATCTGAATTGAAACAGAAATAGCAACTTTAGTTATACCTACAGAACAAATGATTCATACAGGTGACTGAGGAAGACTTTCAGAGCTGTCAAGCTGAAAGCTGGCAGCTGAGGTTTTTCGTTTACAGGGGCTTCTTTGGAGATAACGGATTGTCGCAGAAGGGTGTTTTAGGAGTCTAGGGAAGTGGCACGTGCATGGTAACTGCCGTGCATCGCCTGCTCCCTGCTACATGTGCTGAGTTTAGGTCCTGCTGTCGGCCAATTTAAATGTACTGCTGCATCAGTAATGTCGTGTAATAAGCCTGTCAATGGATTGCTTTAAGTTCAGTCTTCCTGGAATAGCAGAACCACTATTAAACGTGCATTGTCAAAAAGTGAATATAAATGCAGAGGTTATTTGTTAGGATTTGTCATTAGACTAATGTGTTATTAACTCTATAGAACACGTTTTGGTTCCTTATTGATGACTGATGGGGATTTTAACCAGTGTATATATGCGTGTCTCCATCAGTACCTCAAATTCCTAAACATTAGGTCAACATAACAGTTCCACAGACATCTCGCTCTTCCTCACACCCAAGCGAATGAGCGAGCCTTCTCCAAGGAGCAGGGGCGCAGCTCCGTGCTGGTGTGACTCAAGAATCTGCAGACACAGAGCCAACTCGGGGACTGGCTCCTTAATCACCTTAATCAGATTTAACTGCAGACTGCTGCCAAAGGGAGTGGCGGCACCCTGCCCGCTGCCTCGGGCTCTGTATTCCACCTGCGCTTCAGTTGCTGGGAAGCAACTGGAGGACTTCACCCCTGTATCTCTGCATTTAGGAAGGGCTGATGTAAGGCATTAGTGAAAATTCTCCTGAAGTAGAAATCCCTGCTATATTTAACTTTGGTAATTCTTTTACTGCTGTTCTCGAGCTCTGCCGCAGATCTTTCAGTTCATTCAAATCTATATTCATTATAGGTGACATAAAAACTGTTCTATTCTAACTCGGTCTTGGGCTGGGAGTGCCGATAGTGATAAATTATATAAAAATACGACTTCAACTGCATCTACAAAGTTACTTTCCTTCACAGCAAGTTCAGATTTTAAATCTGTGCTTCTTTATGTGTCATTGACTTCTACTATACATCTTTATTTACAGCTCATGAAAAAGTATTGGTAGGTAATTGTGACTAGTGGGAAATGTAGAAAACAGTTAGATCGGCTTTGCTGGGAGCACGACGCACGCCGAGATTGTGCAGCTTCCTGAGGTGGCGTCTTTATGTCTCTGTTTCCACCTTCCACAGAGCTACCAAGAAAAATCTTATGTTGTAAAATACTCGAATAGATCCTAGTGGCATTCAAATCACATTTAAATATTAATATTATAAAATGTCAAGAATTAAATATAAAATTACATGAACAATCAGATGCTGATATACTGCTTTGACCTGAAAAGGCATTGTCATTCTTAAACGGTGCTGTTTTATAGCTAAGAGATCATTCCAGTCTTTGAGATGCTAAAAGTATTTTGAATGTTTAGTGACTGTTTTGAGGATTTGTAAATGATCCAAAAGCTCCCTGGTCCTGAATCTTGGAAGTGTTGGTCACTTGTTACTGAAATCAATGTCAATACTGATGAAGTTTTAACCCCCTTTCCTAGCTGCGTATGAAACACAGTGGAATGGCTTGAGGTACATTTTCCAACAAAACCCGTAAGAATAACCAGTAAAGAAGCAGCAAAGGTCTCCTTTCTTTCATATCATGCAGTGGCAGAGCTTCTGACAGGCTCCCATGTGAATGCAGGTGGTGGTGTTCTGGTGTTGACATCAAAGTACTAATCTGATGTTCTGTTGAAAAAGGCATCAATCTCCACCACTCTGCATGGAAAGAAAGAAGGAAAGATCCTACTTGGGTATAGACTGGTATTAAAACTCATATCATTCTCTCGTTTGTGCGAGACATTTGTTTTAAAGAACAAGTCCTTTCTCCTAGAGCAAGACAGGTTGAAAAGTTAATTAGTTGTTCAGGGCACTTCTACAGCATAAGAAGGACTAGATCTGCTGTGGTGTGGCCTTTGCTGGGTGAAGGGAGATGGCGGTTGTTGAGGCAGCTTGCCTTGGGACACAAACTTAACTTTAAATGTCACTTTAAGGTAAGTAAAAAGAGTTCCATGGAAGTTTTAGAGCAGAAAGAAACTTTTCTTAGAAGGAACTGGCTCTTACTTTGTACAGGGCCCTACAAGCAATGACTTGCTTTGGCAGTGGTAGCGTGGTTTGTGCTGTGAACTGGGCTTACAATTGTTGTTCTTTATATTCTAGCCGCTATTTGAGAAGCAGTAGGTTTTGATACGTAAAGACTTTTTTGCATGGTGTCTGGTTTTACCACAGTCTGATGGTATATATGCTGAATATAACAAAATAGCTGAGATACTCTCTGGAAGTAGGAATAATCACCGGGATGCTGTCATGTGCTGGTGGGAGGAGGGTTCTGAGCGTAGCTCTGCTCTAGGAGAACACTTTTCCTTTACTATTCAGTTTTCAAAACAAAAGAATAAACGTGGCCTGAGCAGTCTGCACCTAAGTCTTAGGAAAAGTGCTCAGTGAAGAGTTATGCTCAAAGAAGCAAATATATTTTAACTGATAATGCTGAAAAACTGTGCAAGTGTGAGGGTTCATGTTTTTTATTATGCTCCTCTATTGCTGCTTTTTTTCTAAAGAGACTTTATATAAGGGCAGGGATCTTGCTGGCAAGCAAGACAGTAAGAAAGCAGCATCCTGGAAGACAGCGTAGTTACATTAGATACCAAGATTTGATACTGTGGATGATTTTTTTGATTATTGGTTTTGATATAACATTGTTCTTTTTTTACTTCCTGTTACTTATTTTATGAGTCTTTTGTCATACTTTTAGCAAAGGTATAGTAACTGAGGTTTGTGCTAAGGTGCTTCATTTTCTACACTTCAGTTTTTCCTTACGTTGTTAGAAAATGCAGGATAAGCTCAGAAAAGTCTTTAGATGCACATCTGAAGTAGCAGCGAGTCTACAGAAGCTACTAAACTGGTAAAATTATTGATAGATCAATTAGACCAATTTCAACACGTGCCTTACTTGAAATTGATTGAGAAGATATTTTATTAGGCAGCCCTGAATTTGGCACAATTTTTAGTTTGTTCTCTTGGGGAAGTCTGTCTCTTCCCTTCCGTGGCGGCCGGACGGCAAGCGTGCTTGCTGTCATCCCTCTACCACTAGATGTTGCTATACGAGTGATTGATATGAAGCTGGATGGATTAATCTCATAAAAGAAAAGGCAGAGATACCACTGAAGCAGTGTTACTGCTTATTCTGAAATTAGTATTTTGAGACATTTGCCCGAGACAGTTTTAGAATTTATTGGCTGTTATATTAGTCATAAAGACCATTTCTCTCTCCTATACCCAGCAGTATGCTAGTCATTATTTCCAATCAGGCAGGCTTTTCTTTTCGTATCTCTATAGAACTCGTGGTCTCAGTAGTGAGGAAAAAAGGCAACAAAAGGTAACTCGGCCAAAAAGGTTTTTGCTGGAACTCTGTTCTGTAGCATCTGTGGCTTTTCATTCAATTAAAGATGGCAGGGGAAGAAAATGGATATATTTTCCAGCATGAAGAATAATCCCTTTTTAAGGGAAATTTTTGGTTTTACTTTGGTTATTTTTTAAGCACTACCTACATGGTGAAGGATTACTTACCTCCTTGGGGATTTGCTGTGTTTATTCTACACAGAAGTCTACAAATAGAAGAACACCATCAGGGTAAACTGAAGTTATCCTAAGGAAAAAAATTAATTGCATGGATTGTGTAAACTCATTGAGACTGAAGTAAAGCTGGAAAGAAATCTACAAGTGAATAAAACAAGAAGTTTGGAATTGGATTTGGGGAACCTGGGCTTGGAAATGCCTCAGGTAAGTCTGTTAAGGTTTTGGGTTGTTTTTTTTTCCTCTGTCAATAATTTTGCTTCCTTGTTAAAAAAAAAAAAAAAAAAAAAAGAGTTTAAGAGCAAATTTGAGAGAATTTATAAAAGATTAAACGGTGTCTGTTTTTTAGGATCCCAGTAGTGTCTATGATGGAAGCTATGTTGCTGGTTTTGGTACTGTTATTTGTTCACACAGCAAGATTCAGCAAAGTTGTGGTCTTGAGGAGGGTGGATGCCTGGAGAACAGCCTTTTATTACTGCAGTGATTCACACATCAGTACACTGAATGACTTTCAGCAGTACAGTGTTTCTCCCTTCCCAACCCTCAGGGTGAATGTGTCTAGAAGAGAAATAGAGGTCTGGAATTAAATGTAGCAGAAAGCCTTGCTGCCCATTCTCTGCATGCCCAGTCATCCTGCATAATGTCTTTTGGGGTTTTTTTTCTGCAAAGTTCCACTTGGTTCTCAAAGGATATAACACTCTTCAGTTAGATTGTAATAACTTTTACTTTTCTTACAATCTCAGGTGGAAGTTTTGTGCATTCTGATGGTTCTTAAAACGGGCAACACTGCCTTGGTACAGAATGGTTTGTATTGGGCTGAAGGCCCTGTAAGCGTGTAGCGCCTATTGATACTCACAGATCTTGCCAGCACTCGCTCTCCTCTTCTACAAATGCTAACGTATCCCAAAACTTGGCAAACACATGAGAATTTCAAACCAACAAAAAAGAATGAATGAGCAATGCTGTTGCAGCTATATGATGAATACAAATGTGTCCTTTGATTAAAGAGCTGCATGTTGTTAGCTGCTCTTAAAGCATTCTCTCACTCTGAGAAATTATATGCTTATCTGTGTGGGTAAAAGCCTTCCAGATGCGAGTATAGCGCAACTTTAGAGCCTTGGATGAAATGGCAATACTCTTTATGTTCCGTTGAAGAAAAGAATATCCCTTTTTATATCATACTTCAAATGTTAGTATCAATTCTGTTGTAGCCCAGTGTGAGTGGAATGGACCCTCCTTTTGGGGATGCCTTTCGGAGCCATGTGTTTTCAGAGCAGACTCTGATGAGCACGGATCTCTTGGCAAGCAGTTCAGATCCAGACTTCATGTATGAACTGGTAGGTCATCTTTCTGTGTGTGTACACAATTTCCTCTCCTTGACTAATACCCTGAGTTCGTGTAGTAATAAAGGGCTGTTTGTTCAAGAATGCTAGAAGATTATTCATTACTGCTAGCTTCTGATTAGGGAAGAGCCTAACTGCTTGTCCAGCAAATGTCATGCTTTCTCAGTAGATGCTTGTTAAAGCTGGCTGTCAAGAGTCTTGATACAGAGTCTCAAATAGAGCTGTGTTGACATTATGTAATGGTGCTTGAGACTCTTCCTTACAATGTTTTCTGCAAGAGCAGCTGGATGCTACTTCACCCAAGCGGTGAATCGAGACGAAGCAAACCAAAAGTTGACTCAAGAGCTACTTCTACTAGCCTTTTTATCTTTTTTTTTTTTTTTTTTTTTTTTTCCTTCCCTCTCTCCATCAAAGGAGAAAGGTATCTTATAGTCATTAATTGATCCTGTTAGAATGGGGCTTTCCAGGGACGGGTAAACTTGAGCACGTTCTGTTAAACACACAGCAAAGATTAACCTAGGTTAAGAGAGACTAGAACAGCTTGCCTGTGATGTCTTGCATATTTGAAATACATGGATGTTGGTACTAGTCTAGTCCTTGATAACCAGATGAATTCGCAATAGCAGATCTAGTGGCATTTGACTTGTATCTTAAGCGGCCTTGTCATAAGGATCTGCTGCTGAAGCACAGAAGCTGGACTTCATTCTGACCCTCAGAAGAAGCTTTTAGTTAGAAGTTGAGTGTCTTCATATGTTACTACTCTTACACTTCACTGGAATTTAGCTCACCAGACTAGATTAAAGTAGTGGACAGAGACGATTGATTTATTTTTTTTTTTTTAATTAATTTTTAACTTGTCTTACTATGCACAGGACAGAGAAATGGACTACCAGCAAAGCTCCAGAGACAACCTACTTTCAATGGAGGACTGCAAAGACCTTGAGAACTTCGAGTCTTTTACGGACATCCTGGACAAAGAAGCTGCTCTCACCTCAAAGTGGGAGCAGTGGGACACCTACTGTGAAGATTTAACCAAGTACACTAAATTAACCAGCTGTGACATCTGGGGAACAAAAGAGGTGGATTACCTGGGCCTTGATGACTTTTCAAGCCCCTACCAAGATGAAGAGGTGATAAGTAAAACACCCACACTGGCTCAGCTTAACAGTGAGGACTCCCAACCTGTTTCTGATTCACTCTATTACCCTGATTTGCTCTTTAGTGTAAAACAGAACCCTTTAAATTCTTTGCTACCTGGCAAAAAAATTGCAACCAGAGCAGCAGCCCCACTCTGTTCTTCCAAGAACATTCAGGCTGAGGCACCTTTGTCGGACTGCGTTCAGAAGGCAAGCAAACCTGCAACTCAGCCTGCTTCCAGTACACAAATCATGGTGAAGACCAATGTGTACAATAATGAAAAGGTGAACATTCATGTTGAATGTAAAGACTATGTTAAAAAGGCAAAAGTAAAGATCAATCCTTTACCACAGAGCAGACCAGTGCTGAGCCAGACGCATGCTGATGCAGCAAAGGAAAACACCTGCTATTGTGGTGCTGTAGCAAAGAGACAAGAAAGAAAAGGAATAGAATCCCCACACAGTCACAGTACGCCTCCTGTTCTGCCTTTTAAAGAGACTCAAGAACTGCTGCTTGGTCCACCCCAGGAGACTCCAGGGCTTATTGTGGGGGAGAGCAGTCTTTCTGCCAGCACATCAGTGTCAGATTCTTCACAGAAGAAGGAAGAGCACAACTACTCTCTTTTTGTAACAGACAGTTTGGGTGAACAGTCAACCAAAGGAGACCCCGAGGAAGATGAGGATGATGAGGATGATATTGAAGATGAGGACCATGATGAAGGATTTGGCAGTGAGCACGAGCTGTCTGAAAACGATGATGAGGAAGAAGATTATGAGGATGATAAAGATGATGACATCAGCGATACTTTCTCAGAACCAGGTACCAGCAATATTGGGCTTTGTTAACGTGGAGGTTGATGGATTTGTCTGCCCAGTGGGAAAGAATGTTTTTGAATGCTTTATAGTCACAGATGAGCAACACTGGTCCTAAATTATGAACCCACTTAGATGCAGTCTAAGTGCTTTGCAAAATATAATTAATGAAAGCTCTGCAAGGTCTCTATTGCCCTGTTTCAAGAAAACTGCATAAACTGTGGTCATGCAACAAAAATAATAATAGAGAATACAGGAAACCCAGCTCATAGCCTAAGGGCAGAGAACAACTACCCACAATTGTTGTCTTTTTTTTTTGTGGCTTGATGATAGGATGTGCGGAGTTTTCTTGTGCTTCAGTAGGTTGCTGCTTTGAATTTAGCCAGAATTGTATCTCATGATAGGCTGGTACGAAATCATAGCCTGAGTGAAATAATTTCATAATGATTTAAGTCCTACTGTAGGTACAGTTTTCCAGAGAATCCAAGAATTCCTACCACTGAAACTAATAGGACCATTTCTTGGTGGTTTTCAGCAGTAACACTTAGTGGGTCTTCAAAGGATACTGAATTCCTCTCTGCTGCATGTAGAAACGGAGCCTTAACAACAGAAATAAGAACTAACCTTCAACTAGAAGGTAACAAAGCAGTAATGTTGTGTAAGAATAAAACCTGAAGGGAAAAGGACAGGACTGTAACCAAGTACTAGTTTCATTGTAGAATGTATTCTAATACATTTCATAGATGCTTTGCAGTAGAGTGTAACAATTAAGGTGTTTAGACAATTGCCAATATGTAACTTGGGGGGGGAGAAGCAGCTGAAATTTTGCCTTTTTAAAAAGGGCAGCTTCCCTCAAGTTTTTCAGTGGTTCTCATAATGAACTCTCAGATTAAATTATTTTCTAAGTAGATTTCCTGAGTTGGCATTAAACTTGCTAAGCATTATGCCCTTTATGTTACTTTTATATGTACATAACACATTTTTATTAGCATTTTAAAACCTCTTCCTCTCTTTTTCCGAATTGAACTCCCTCTGCTTTCTGGGGCTTTGAGTAGCTATTACAGCTCTGGAATGATTACTGCACTGCACAGTGCTTGGCAGCCTACGGAGGCATGGTGCACAGAAAGCCTGGTAACCTTGAAAAAGAGATGTCCTACTAAAATGCTGGGATTTCAGTTGGTGGAATTCCATTAACTCTTTACTGACAAGCAATTGCTCTTGCCTTCTAAAGACAACTACGTTGTGCAGTAAACTTAACTGAGAAGCCCAGTTTATACAAGCTTGCTAGAATTTTTAAGTCAATGAAGCCATTCACCTTGACTGTGGTGATATTAAAAGCTTCACCGTGTGTTTTGATTATATTAGAAGGTAATGTCTCCAGGTATTTTAATGATGTTGCTCTCGTACATAGTGTTGCTTTTTTACCTTTAGAGGAAAGGCAAAATCCTGTGGGCAAAGTGTCCAAAAATAGGCATGGTCCAGGAAGATCTAACCTTCCACAGTACTGAAACCAAAATCAGTTTATAAATATAGAGTGATGTGATTTATTGAAAGGACAGGAACTTATTGTTGACCCTCTGAAGTATTTTATACACAGCTTTTGTTTGTTCTTTGTTTATATTTTTGGAGTATATGAAATGCTTTCTAAAAGCATCAGTGTTGTCAGAGGAAATACTTAGATGCAGTGAACTTCAGGACCTTAGAGAAATAACTAAAAATGTGACTAGCTGTCAGGCAAGTTTGGGTAACGGTTTTATTTTCACCACGATACAAATCTGGTGATTCTGGTCACATGTAAATGTAATTTATTATGGGCAATATCAGCCCAGGCCTTTTGTAGCACTTGAACTTTTCTTTTGTCATTACTAGCGTATTTTGCCTGTCTCATTCAATAGAAATATTTGTAAATGACTGCTTCTCCCATCAAGTAGTCAAGAGATTCCAGAAACGGGAGAAGCAACAACTGATGCAGTTTTCAGTATCCCTGGAAAATAAATAGCTGGAAGGGAAAGGTGCTTGTAGAGACATGGAGATTGAAGAAGTTGCTTTGCGTTTACTCTGAGCACATGGGCCATCAGCTGGGGGAGAAAGATCCAGAAATGGTTCGACAGAAGTCAGTATGATTAAATGGTAAAGAGAATGGGTTTTCTGGTTTTGTTTTGGTGGGGCTAGTTTTGTTTCTAATGCAGAAGTCACGTCAATCCTGTTCTCTGTTTGACTTACTTAACCCTGGTGAATTTAAACCTAAAATCATAGTAAAGGGTGTGAACGAACTTTCTTAGGAGGAACTTGCAAAGGGCTTGAAAGGTACAAGAACCCTTTCAGGTTTCTTAGAAGCCCACCAAAGAAAGTGGGACTGCTGTGTGTTCTTTGCTAGGAGGAGAATTCAGGGAGGATAAATGCCATGCAGAGAAGCTAAACAGATTTGTTGCACTCCTGTATCTTACAGCCTAGGTTAGGACATTGTGCACTAGGCTATTCTATGTAACTTAAGAATGATAGCAAGTCAATGTTAGAGTTGCAAGGCAGGATGCATTAAGTCAACTTAATTTAACTTGCTAACTTAATTATACCTTAAATAAGCAAACAGGAAGTCTTGATTTTAACCTTGTACATTTGTACCTATCAGCTCTTAAAGAGATTTGTTTCCATTGCTTGGCTTAATTCTGTGGTATCCTGAAGATGGGCTAAATTTATATATAACAATATAATGAGTTACATAGCTTGATGTGTTTTTTCAAGTGAAAAGTGGGGGTTTTTATGAGTATTTTGATACATATGTCAAACATCATTTGGGCAAATGGAAGTACAGTTAAAAATAATGGTATTTGAAACAATATTTCATGTAAATTGTCATAATTTTATTCTACAAGAAAAAAAGTGTTTTATTACACATCATTGTTTGCCTTTAAAATACTGTCTTTTTACTAAACCAGAGAATCAAAGTAAATGAGTTGATTAAATGATTAGATACAGAAGTTTAGAACTGATTTTATCTTCCTGCACACCTAGCTTTTACTCATACTTGTAGTCGTCATAACCTCATACTTTGGGTTAAGAGGGGAGAGTCAGACCAAGGCAAGAAAGTTTGGTTGTCAACTTTCAACTGTTTTTTTCAACTACAAACAGAGTAATTGAATGAACTGTTTTAAAGAGAAGAAAGTGTTCTTTGTGCTACTGTTAAAAGATGAAGTGAGGCCCAAGCATATGGGGTCAAGGCTTGTTAGGCTTATAGTCCATTCATTGGTTGGCTTTTCTTTAAGCTTCATCAGTGTATGTGATGGTTGAAATTCATTCTTTTTCAAGTACATGTAAACTGCTGTCTAGCATTTTAGCACAAAAGGCAATGCAGTGGGTGGGTGTTTCTAACCCTAGTATTCATTGTCTCTTATTTTCTAAAGCACAGGCAGAATTTTTAAAACTGTGGTTTCTGTTGACAAAATTATGGCATACATATTTACACAATGGGGATGGTGGCATTGCAGTTTCCGTGTACTTCACAAACAGTTCCATCGTAGCAAGTGCATCATAATATACCTCTAAAATATTGTGTATCTTTACTGTGGATCATTTCTCTTCATCCCGTTAAAGGAGTGAGGAAGAGATCGAACAGCTTGGGTCCAAATCCCTTCATTTTAGGTGGTCTTTTCTTATGGGCTTCAGGCCACTGTCCTGATAACAGCCCCCTCTGTTTTGTTGATTTCCCGAAGGTACTCAGACTTGAGGAAGAGCAGGAGCTGGAATCGATGATCCTAATGGGTCCCTTCCAAATCAGAATATTCTATGACTGAATAATTTTGCTTTATTAGTCTCTTGCTAACCCATCTTTATTATCTGATTCTCTCTCCATGCTTTTTTGATTAGAGATTAGTTAAAATGTGGAGGTGACTTAGGATTATGTTCCAGCAAATTCATGGAGAAAAGTTGTAAGGATGGAAGAACACTCTCCAACAGCTGTTGTCTGCGCTCTGCAGTGGTGAGACTGGGGGGGAGAAAAGCAAAAGAGCTGAAGTGGTCAGAGAACATAAAGGGGCTTTCAGTGCATAAATAATTTGTCACTTTTCAACTGCTGAAGCACCGTCACTGGCTCAGTGTCTATCCCTGGATTTAAGGCAGGTACCCAGTAGCAGTTGAGGCTGAAAACCAAGTCTGTTCAATAATGTAAACCAGGCCTCACCTGTGGTTTTGCTCTTAACTTGAATACTTGGTCCACCATTAAAAGGCTAGAAACAGTTTTGTCAGCATCATATAAACAATGCAATGCATCCTTTTAGGGTATGAAAATGATTCTGTGGAGGATTTAAAAGAAATGACTGCAATATCCTCTCGAAAAAGAGGCAAGCGAAGATACTTCTGGGAGTACAGCGAGCAACTAACACCATCGCAGCAAGAAAGAATGCTGAGGCCATCCGAGTGGAATCGAGATACGTTACCTAGTAACATGTATCAGAAGAATGGTCTCCATCATGGTAAGAACAGAGTTCTAGTTGCAAGTGAATGTCTTTCGTTCTGACACCTTTAGTAGCCAAACTGAGAAGTTGTGTTTTGGCCTTGAAAATAAATCATTAAAACACTGTAAGTCTGTTGCTCGATTAGCAGAGTTCTGCACAGTGTCCAAGGAGAACACAGTGAACACACAGTAGTAACTTTCAGTGTGGTTTGTTCCAGAGGAAGGTGGATGAATTGCAAATTGTAACTTCCAAAGGCTTTCAGCAGAACCACCAAAATTTGGACATTTTCTCAGTGTGATACCGTAAAAATGCCGTATGGGTCACTTGACTGACATTTGCTGCTTATAGCTGTTAGTTTCACTTTTGCTTGTGTAAGAAGCTGGAAGTGATCCGAGATGCAAAGTTCATGCTGACTGCAGTATGAGCTGAAGGACAAGCGATAAGGTGTAACTGTCTCTTTGCTCCTCCCTACCTGTTTCTCCCACCTGTGTGAGTTCAGCACAGTGAAGCAGTTACTCTTCTGCGAAGAAACTATTTCTTTAAAATACCCTCTTAGAAACTTCAACTAGTTGGTCTGATAACTGTGGTTTATTCCCATAACTTTTTAACTAGCAGTTGGCTGTACTGCACACATGACTAACATAACCTAGAACAAACCACTCCTGGGAGTAATGTTTGTTTTCTTGTCATGGGACCTCTTTGGTAGGCTGCTCAATTTGATGTAGGCTTTGAAGGAGAAAAGGAAACCAGCTTCCCTGGTCATAATGTTAACCATCCCTTACAGTTGAAAATTACTTCTTTAACAGACAGTTTACCTTCTGTTAAACCAAAAGATGTTGTTATTGTTGTTAATTGTAGATTTAGAATAAAGATTTTGTCTTGAATATGTCTATTTCCTCGGGAAAACCAGGCCTTAAATAGCTTCAAATACATATAAAGGAGGTTATAGCCCAGTATCACTGAAGATCATTTCAGTTCCAGGCCTTGACACGCTTTCTTAATACAGAACTTTAGGAATAAGATTATTTAGGAATACAATAAACTTGAGTGCACAAGATTTACTCACTGAACACAGGGGTTAGCAAGTTACAGTTGGGGCAAAATGACTGGGTTTGAACTTGTGACATACATTTTTCTGCACAGTTGTGTGTATACTGTATCACATCCCGTAGCCTGGCCGGCAGTATTTGCTCTTATCTGATCTGGATAGAATATGAATTGTACAGAGCAGTTTGTCTGGAAATGCTCTTTCTATTGTGAAAGGCCATAGGGATCACATGATTCCAGTCCATTCTTTTGTAATAAACAAAGGCACTTAAACTGCACCCAATAAAATACGTATTTAAGAATGTTTTCTCATGGGTTTTGTGTACGTATTGTGTCACTTCCCAACCCAATTTTCTGCATATTTAAAACAGGAAAATACGCAGCAAAGAAGTCACGGAGGACTGATGTAGAAGACCTGACTCCTAACCCCAGAAAACTTCTACAGATTGGTAATGAACTGAGGAAGCTGAATAAGGTGATCAGTGACCTGACACCAGTCAGCGAACTCCCCTTAACTGCCAGACCAAGGTCAAGAAAGGAAAAGAACAAGCTGGCTTCCAGGTATATATTAGCTAACGCTACATGTGTGAGTAAATTTGGATTTCTACAACTGTACGATTTAAGTTCTAACTAATATTTGCCTCAAGAGATCCTGCTTCTTTGTGGCAGTTCCTGCAATGGGCTAATTACCAGTTTATCAAAAAAGCAGAGCAACTGGCACTTTAGAGCTCTAGTTTGCCTGTTCCCCAGATAATGAAATATTTCCACTGGAAGGTGGCTTACTTAGCTGCAGGGCAAGTGATTAAAACGGTGATAAATTCTACAAGTGTGAAATGTAAGCAAATACAGGTAGCAGAGTGCTTTCAGTGAAGGTGAGCGAGTGGATAGATGATTTTGTATGTCACAGTTTGGGGAATATTGCTTTATAAGTTCATGCGGCAAATGATCATGCTCGTAATACTCTGAAATTTTTGCCAGTGTTCTAATTCTTCCCCTCTTCTTACTGTAGGGCTTGTAGACTAAAAAAGAAAGCCCAGTATGAAGCCAATAAAGTAAAACTCTGGGGTCTCAACACGGAATATGGTAAATACAACTCTTGACATCTTAATTTTTCTTTTGTTCAGACAAGTCTGTTGTTTTGCACCATCACATAACCTGGGTCACACCTGGCAGCTTAGAGAGAAAACAGAGTTGATACTAACCCAGCAATTTTGTTGGTACAAAACCAATCCACTCAATAAAGTGTACGTAAACTGGGTTACCTACAGCGTTTAGCTACTTTACAAATGTGAACTAGTAAATGTATGCAGATAATGTAAATAATTTTGAAAATATGTTTACAGATGTAAACAATTTACATCTTAATTTTACAGTAAGTCTGATGTGACACCTTTGACACAGATAACAGTGTGTGGACAGCTGTAGATCTCTCTTGCTCCAGGGAGAATGTGCTGTAAATCTGACCCAAGCTTTTTTCTTTGCAGATAATTTACTGTTCGTGATCAACTCCATTAAACAAGAAATAGTTAATCGGGTTCAGGTACCTAAAGATGATAGAGGAGTCAACATGGAACAGAAGTTGAACGTCCTTATTAAAGACACTCTTGGTAAGCAGTAAACTTTGCATATACTTGAAGAGATACATAGTCTATGATACGTTAGATTGTAAAGAGTTTCTGGAACAGAGAAAAGAAGCACTTCCTAATTTCAGTTGAATGTGCCTTTTGGTTGGTTGCTAACCGAAGTGTTCATTGGCTTTGTATTGTTTCTTGGAATGGACAAGTATGTGCAAAGAATACTAAGTCGCCAGCATGTTTTCTTACTCTGCCTTTTTAGGACTACCTGTAGCTGGACAGACATCAGAATTCGTGAATCAAGTTTTAGAGAAGACTGCAGAAGGAGACCCCACCGGTGGCCTTGTAGGGCTACGAATACCAATGTCAAAAGTTTAAGACATGGCTTCCACTGTTCTCATCGGTCAGATTCTACTTGTGTTGTCACGTACTTCATTGTAAATTGCATTCTGGTCTTGCATGTCAGTTTAGCATTACGTAAACACTTACATTTAGGTTCCATTGTTTTTAAATAACAATGTAGTAAAACAAATCAAAGCATGATGTAAAATGCTTAATAGCATTTTTGGACCATAAACTAGATAGTTTCAAAGCTGCTTTAAGCTTAAATACAGACATGAGGATTCTTTTTAAAATCATCTAGGACCAGAATATATCACTTTTGTTTTAGAAGCAAAAGTATGGTTTTTGCTAGTAAAAATTTTTAGCATATGCCAGACATTGTGACAGGTTTATGCTCCAAGTAAAATGAGAGGAAGTGGGGTGTTTTTTGTAAAGCTGTCTGTTAGGGAGATTTTTGTTTGGATTTTTTTTTCTAAATAATTGGATTTTCTTTTGTTCTTAAAAAAAAAAAAATTAAGCTTTCATTGCAACCATTAACTTGTACATAGCACACGTGGCAGTAGAGCTAGTGTGCCATATAAGACTTTAATTTTCTGAGCTTAATATAGTATTTAAATATCTGTGCAAGCAAGAGAAAAAAAGTATATTCTTTGTGCCTTGTATTTTGGGGGGAGAGCTATCAGTATAAGCTGGTAAAGTTTTGTATGAAGAAAACCCTAAGGGGGGGGGAGGATGTATAGATGGTAAGATTTTAGGTTTTAATGTATTTGTTCCAGCTCTTAAAATTTTTGAATGTATATAGGAATATGTTGAAAATGTAGATATATGCCACAGAGTCTATGTATTGTATAAAAGATGGCTCTAGAAAACTCAATTTCGGTACTTTGGCCGGAAGAAAACACATACTTGCACATTAATGCGATTGTTTATTTTTGTACCAAAGACAAATGCAACTGATATGGCAAACTGCCAGTCTAAGTAAAGTTTTGCACAGCTTATATGATACTGTACTGAATGTAAAAACAAATGAAAAAAAAAAAAGAAAAAAAATTAAAGGTCAGGGTTAGGGATCTTACTGAACTGTGAATTTTTTTGTTTGGGTCCAATTATCTACAGAAGGAGCATTCATACATAACAATATTATTTTGCTGTTCTTGTAGTTCGCTTCCATGGTAGATAAGTTGGTGGCCATCTCGGAGTCTTTAAATCTTTTTTCTCTGCACTTACTGTAGGAGATTTTAATATATTTGGATTTTAGTAAGCTATTGGTAAAATAGTTTTCAACTTTGAGAATTTAAAAAAAAAAAATATTTAGCTTGTTGTAGTATACTTCCACCAAACAACCAAAATAAAATTATTTTTATTGTAATGTGTATATATGTAAAGAGAAAAAAAAGAGCTACAGATATCTAATTCCTTAGTTGCCACTTTTCCAGTTGATGTATTATTATGCATGTGATGTTTCCAAGGATCAGCACAGGCTTCAAACAAAACAAAACAAACAAACAAATTTATAGACTTTTATATTTTTGTACAGGTATTTCGAAACTAGCTTCTTCAAACTTATATGTGACTTATTCTTGTTAATTCAGTAGTTTCTATGATTGAGGAATATTAACACACAGTTCTTATTTGCTCTTCTGCTAATAAGAGTTGGCTTTGTAGTCAGTGTTAACGTACAGATTAAAAGCTTTAGCCTTTGATGAGAAAGTCCTTTATCTCAAGGCAAGATCATTCTCTGGTTTCATGGACCCCCCTTTTCCTTCCTGTTCTTTCTCTCCCTATTTAAAGATGACAAAACACTGTTTACTGAAAATAGAAATACCAAATATTTTCAAATGTAGCTGCTGAAAAAAAAAAAATGCAAAAGTCCATGAAGGCTTTCTCCCCACTCCCTTTGGGGAATCTCTCCATTTCTAGTTTGTCTGAGTTTGTTTGTACTGTGATTCCTTTTTGTTTATAAGTAGATTATTTTTATATCCAAGCTTGTACTATAAAAAAAAAAAAAGTCTGAATCAGTAATAGTGCAGTAAGAGTGGCCGATGAAGGTGGCAGTCCTGCCACACACGTGTGAGTGTGCACACAGCTTGCTTTGTATCTAAATATTTTGGAAGACTCAAAAGGGAGGAGGAGGCCAAAATACCACTACTGAGCTACACAGAAAGTCTTTCCTACAAGAAACTGAACAAATACCCAGGGCAATTCAGGCAAAACTTCGTAAATCCACTTAAGACTTGGAAAATCTGGGTGGAATGTGGGTGTTTTTGTTTCAGGTGGTTGTGTTGTTGTTGTTGTTGTTAGGGTGAGGTGAGAGTTGGCTGCTGCTTTACCCAGTGGGTCAGATGTAATTCCTATTGTAACTCTTGCCGATGTTGCAGCTTTTCCAGAGATGCACGCGGCCCGTAAAACCCTGACAAAGAATGTCTCTTGCGAAGTTAAGGCCACGTCTGTACCACGATCTGGGTACTGCTGTTACTTTCTGCTGAACGGTGTTACCGCGCTGCTCAGATACAGATACGGGAGGCCCTTAACGCGGTGTCCGAACCGTGTAGACAAGGCAGCATTTCTAAACGTTGAGAGCAGGGTTGCAATCGGGTAAAAACTTGTGTGACAAATTAAACTGACAAAGTATTCAAAAGCCCCTTTTTTTACTGCTCAGAAGTACTGGGCAAATATAACTTTATAGCTTTTTATTTTTGTCTGAAAACCAGAATATGATTTTGGTCTAGCATTTCAAAGTAGACTTTGAATCTTTAGTGAATTCCATACCCTTGCATTTCAGTGTTTTCTATGTATTATTTTAAGTTAAAGCTTTTAAATAGTTGAGCTTTTTAATGTTGACACTTTATTTTGTAACTATTTATATGTATGTATATCTTAGAAAAGCACTTTGTTTAAAAAAAAAAAAAAAAAAAAGAAACTGCGTTTTATATGATTCCTGCCACTTGCTGCTAACTCTGGGCTGGTCAGAATGCTGCAGCGATACTTGATATAAATAAAACCTGGCAGTAAAATGTAGAGTAAAGATAAGACCTTTTGCTGGTTTAACTTTATCATAAAGGTGACATAGGCAAGCTGTGCAGCTTTACATTTTAACCAGGGGACTCTGTGGCATTTAAACCGTCTAGAAATGGTTGTACTTTAATGCCAGTAACAATCTGCTTCCTCTAGTGTCATTAAAATATATACATTTAGTGTATACTTATCACAAACAAAAATCTTATAAGGGTATGAAAACCAACAAATGTACATGTTCTGTTTTCTGGCAATTGTGTGGCATGCATTTTTGGATGATCTTTAGAGAAAACCATTTTCTAAAGATTTTCAGTGTTCATACATGGTATGTGGATCTTAATGAAGTCCTGGATTTCCTTTTTTGTTTGTTTTTGAGTGTAGGCATTGTGAATATTCACTTTTAATCCTATATCCAAAAACAAGTATACATTTTTGATTTAATACAAACAAAAGCTTTTCCTTTTTCTGATACACTGGATTCTCTAGCATTTGTTTCCACATTAAAAGCATGCTGTCATAACTGCTCTTGTTGAGATCTCATCAGTCTGAACCTAGGTGCCACACTTCGAATTGATGGACTGCTTGTTCTACTGTACCATGTATGATTCTCGTCCTTTCCTACTTCCTTCATGACAGATGATGATGTGGCTTTATATTGTGCCTTACTTGTACATCTAGAACTAAATGTTTCTCATTCCCTCCGAACTCTTCAAACCTAACCCTTCTGAAATTGAATCAGAACTGATAAAAGCATCCTGAAGAAAGTCTGGATAGATCTGATTCCAGTTTCTCTCGGTAGTAGTCCTTTTGTATTTATGTGGAAGACCAGTTTTTGAATGGCCTTGCAAAATGTGGGGGTGCTCATGAAGGGTCTTTTTTAGCCCTAAACCCCTTTTTGCTAATGCTTCCTTTTATGGTTTATTGAACACATTCACTGATACTTGGTGAGTACTTTTTTTTTGGCTGAGAGAGACTTACTACTAAAGCTATGTTTACGTGTGGATGGGCTGGATTTTCTTACCATACCAGTTGAAATCATTGTGATTTAATAAAGTTGCATTGCTGTAAAGCTGATGTGAGAGTCAGGCTCAGCTGTGTTCAGTTCCTAATTCTTTATAGATAAGACTTTTTCCATAGTAAGAGGGCAGGAAGAAGGGTGTGTGTTTGTCGTTTTGGTTGGGTTTTTTTTAAATAAAAACAAACCCCACAAAAATCACAAAAGAAATCACAAAAAAAAAAGGAAAAGGGAAAAAAAAACCCCAAACAAACAACACCAACAAAAAAGTCTAACTAAACCTAAAAGCAGCCCGACACTTCTGAAATACAGTGGTGTCAGTTTTGATTTTATTTTAAAATATTCCCCCCAAGTATTTATCGGATACTTGCCTTCATTAATAAAACAGTTAGCTTATTCACAAAATAGAAAGACTGGATGTGCTTTTCCATAAATCATTTAAACATAGCTATGTTTTTTAAAGCTCTAAAAGGCTTTATCAGGAGAATTTCAAAGGGTTGTATACAAGTTGCCTTCAGCAGAAATAGCAATTGCAGTTCTTCTCCTCAACCGCGCTCGCTAGTCTTCCTGAAATTCTGTTGAGGCGTAACCCAGTTCTGTACCGTGAATGTTAGGATCTGTATTGGCCTTGAGACCCGAATTTCAAGAATGCGTCTAATCACGATTACATTTTCTTTTTAAGTTGGAGGCTTCAGTTGGAATCATCCAGTTAAGTGTGCTGCTAGATGTGGTCTTGGCTTATTGACACAGCCTTGCACACAGCTGAGGTTTATTTTGTTTACCCCAGGGATCGTGTGAAGTACATTTCAAACAGTTACTGCTTCAATGACTGATTCTTCTTGTAACTGTACTAAGGGCATTAGTATGTTGAGAAAACACCACTCTTGAGTATTTCCCAATATAGACTGGGATTCTTAAATGTCACAGACAAAAGATGGCACTTTTAGGTTGTATCTCCTTTGCAGCATACAAAAATGTCTCTATCTTTCTACAGTTTATATTTAACAATATGCCATGTTTTTCCCCTCCGTGCATCTAGCCTAAGATGTGTGTGCGCACTGAATTACAATCCTCAGCCTCTTAAACACTCATGAACTTCCACGAGAGCAAATACTGACTATGCATTTATTATCTTTCTAATGAGCTGGGGAGCCAGAGCTATTTTAAGCCACGCTTTTCTTTTTTCACCTCACGAAAAACAAACAAACAAAACCAAACTCCAAACTTTTTAGTTAACATCAGTGTTCGGAGCTTTTCCTGAGTTAAGAATATTTTGTCGGGTAGCTGCATAAGTCACATTTGGGTGAGTTAAATACTGTAAGGAAAACTTCTGGACTGGATTGGGTATTAGCAAAAGCACACTCCGCCCTATCGAAATCTTCTGAGTGAGAAACAGAACCTAGTCGTAGTAGCACTTCATTTTATTAATCTTTCTTACGATGATGGATATTCATACATTCTGATCTGAATCGTCTATCTTCCCAGAATATTATCTCCAAATAAAACTTACTGCTCAGTATTTGTGATTGGGTGAACTCTGAAGGCTGATGGCACGTGCGGCCAGATGTAGGTGCTTGACAGGATTAAAAAAAGGCATTTTCAACAAAACATGGCATCCTGTTCTGCCTATGCTTGGGGTCATGATTGTAATGCTGTCCTTGATACTTTATTATAATCAACTTCCAACTGGAGCTCAGAAAAACTTACTGAAAGTCTTGTCTCTGTTAGAAAATAAATTTACCATGTTAAAAGCATGATCTGTTAAAGAGTTGCAATGTTAAATGTTGGTTAATAGTTGTGCAGTTTTATTTTTTTTTTGAAAAGAGGCACAATTAAACTATTGACTTTGTTTACTCTGTCACCCTTGATCCCTAGCACTTCTATTCAGATACAAATTCATCAATGTATGCAACATCCTTTGTAATTTAAAATAAAAATTGTGGAGGAAATACTGTCTTGAATCATTGTATGTGTGGAGGGATAGTGAGGGGCTTGTGCTCTCTCAAAGTAAATGCCCTTGGTCTCCTGTTATCGTCAGCAACTTTCCTTTGGAAGGGATGGGGGCTAGGTAAAGAAATAACTTGTCATACTAACAGCTGCCTTCCAAGGCTGCTGGATCAGCGTTGTGGGACCATCACGAGAACCTGAGCTGCAGCCAACCAGCCCCTGTGACTGGTTTTCTGCAATGGCCATAAAATTCGGCTCCATCTGTGACACCTGGTAGTTTTTGTCCAAACCGGGCTGGTCACAGAGCACGGTGTGAGAGGAGACACAGCACCAGGAGAGGACTGTGAGAAAAGCAAAAGGGCCGTTGCACTGCGTGCCCTTTCCCACTCTCGGGGCTACAGAAGGTGCCTCATGTTGCTCCCAGCCCCCTCGATGCCGACACCAGCCAACCTCCCTGCTGCTGCTGGGGGCCTGGGCCTGTCTGCCCAGGTCTGTTCGGTGTAAAACAGCAGTTTCTGAGGCCAGTCCAGCCCTGACGTTACTCTTGCTTCTCCCAGTGTCAGCCTCCGTGCTCCTCTGGGCACTTCGAAAGGTCATGAGGGCTCAGGGGGGCATCGGCCAATAAAGCACCTTTTCCTGCTTTTCCACAGCGTACGGAAGGAGCGTTTCACGGCCCGAAGAGCTACACAACCCGTAACGCCGGCAGCGCCGAGGGAACACGGCGGGCGTTGCCCAGCACACAGCCTCTCGCCGCGCCGCGAGGGTCCGAGGCCCCTGAGCCCCCTCGGCGGGGCCCCCGCCGTGTCCTCCGGGGCAGGCGGCTCCTTGGCGCCCGCAGGGGGCGCCCGCGGGGACCACGACGGGGACACCCACGGGGCCACCAATGAGGACACCCGGGGGGGCACCGACGGGGACGCCAGGGAGGAAACGGACAGGGGGACAGGAAGGGAGA
>JAAGNO010017739.1:0-28839 GCA_033439905.1 Ceryle rudis
TCCCTCACTTCTGCCTTCCCCCCCCCGCCCCTCTTTTTTTTTTTTCCCCCTTGCCTTTGGAGAAAAACTTGAAAAAGAAACAGTAATATCTTTCATAGCCAGCAGTGGAAGGTTAGGCAGAAGGTGCGTGGCAAAGGTATCCTGATGATTTCTTCACTATTTCAGGTTGGTATTCTCAAGTGACAGAATAAACATGGACAGCAGCTCTCCCTGATGACTGTAGGGCAAACCTAGTGACTTGCCTCTTCTGGATGAAGGTTAGATTGTACTTGGAAAGTGCAATTCAGTAATAACCTACTTAAAACAACTAGCATAAACTTTCTGAGCCAGTATAAAAGAAACATGAGTTAGTCCAGGAAAATTGGCTGCAATAATTCTCAGTGTTTCAGCAAAGTATTTTTGTTTTACTTGGGGATTTTGTGCCATGTATTCAGTTTAGGAAATTGCAATAACATGTATTTTTGCCAGACATTTTGCTTCCCTTTAAGAAAAGACAAATAATGATAAACATAATTTTCAAAATACTAGTAAAAAGGAGGTGTGGGAAGAAAATAACGTACAAAACCCGTGATAAGGAAGTGTTAATTTGATAGCCATGTCTCCTGGCCTCGGCTTGGGTTAATTATCACAAGCAGCTGCTGGCCCAAGCAGCTGGGAGGGGCCACAGCTGGGATAGACAACTGAACCAGCCAATGGGATAGGTGCTACCATGCTGATGTCATGCCCCCTATATAAAGGGAGGGCTGGCCCAGGGGGAGGGCACCTGTTTTAAATTTATTTCACTGTGTAGGTGCAGCTTGCAGCTGGAGCAGGGAAAGTTGGCATCTTGGGCACAGGTAGAGCTTCTTGGTCTCTGTTACTCATTTTATCACTTTGTTAGTACTGTTTTCTTCTCTCTTTGTGTTGTTTTATTAAACTGCCCATATCTCAACCCCGGCGGTCTCACCTTTTTCCTCCTCCCAATTCTCCTTCCCATCCCACAGCAGAGGGTGGGGGGGAGTGGTGGGCGAGGGGCTGCATGGTGTTCAGCTGCCAGCAGAGGTTAAACCACAATACCATGCAAACTCACCATAAATAATATAATGGGATATATTAAAGATGTCACAGTGTCAGGAGCCTCCAGATATGTAACTGCTTAATCAAATTAGCCCCTAACCACTAACTCCCACATTGCTGTTTTGCTTAAACACTTTGCGTTCCTATTTTTTTCCTTTTAAAATATTCTACTGCTTTGACTGTGTTACCTATACCCCAAAAATATTTTTTCTCTCTGTCTTTTCCAAGTTACCTGCTCATGCTGTACCTCATTGTCTGTCTTTTAATACTTTTTTTGTGTTGTTGCTCTGCCTTTTTGGCTTCCTGCTCTGCCCCCTTCTCATAATACAGCTGTTTTGACATTGTTCCTTTTTCTTCTGAATTTTTTTGGTATACTCATCCACTTACTTTTCTCCCATCAGTTTCTCTAAAATTGTGCCCTTTGAATCTTTTTCCGTACCTCCTCTGCTGTCTTTTTTGGCCTGGATCATTTTTGGCTTGAATGTACTTGTAGGTAGAATAAGTATGCTTTAACTGCCTTGGCTTACTCCATGGGTCTAAACTCTTTCCATTCATTGACAAACTGATGAGGAGGGGTTGAAAGGTGGTGTTACCTTACTGAAGGGAGAAGGTATTGCTACTTGATTATGAAAAGGCATGGTTACTACTAGGTGGTAATTATTAGTACTAGTGTGAGAGATACTGTATACTACCAAGTATCTTTTGAGTGTCTGTGTTTATGGTACTTAGTACAGTGATTGTTGTACCCACATACCGTGGTTATCCTGTTGCTCATGAGTTCTGACCATCCTTGATTGCTTTTTACTATCCGAGATGTTTCATACAACTCTGTTTCATAACGGATTCATCATGTTAGGGTAGTGATGAGTAAGAGCGCTCAAACTTGTAAAACCTGCAGCACCCTGGAAGCTTTCTACGCACTTGAGGGTGGCACATCATCAATGCTAATTTACGCTAATACAGTCCTTTTGCAATGAGAATGGAGGTAATAGTATTTTGCTATGGCTCATCATAAGCTTTGACAACCAAGCTTGTGGTCTTGGTCCGCTTTCAAGTCGAAAGATGATCACAGCACAGACACCATCAGTATAGTCAGTGGTGGGATGAACAAGTGTTGGTCCCACATTGACAAAGTGGAGCCTAAAGGTATCTTTTCATTGAAACCTTGACTTCTGTGGCTCTGGATTGAGCTGCATGGGTGAATGTGAGGAGCCTTAAACTGCTGTCTGCACCATGCCTGCTGTCCATATAGGTAAAAAGTTGAACTGAAGTTTCGTAAAAAATATCCTTTACTGATACTTTTTTTGTATCGTCTATTTGTTTTTAATTCTTGGTCTTGAGATGAACTAAATGGCAGCCTTTCATCCATGTGTTCTGTTGGGGGCTGAATTTCATAACATTTTAGTATGTGTGTAAAGGTAGAATTTCGATTAATAGATGTGAAAGTATATGCTATGAAATTTCGGCCATATATATGACCAAGAGTATATCTACTACGAGGTATCCACGGTCGCTTGTAATGCTATTCCATATACGCCCAAGGCACACATCTCCTAGATCTATGCTGCTTTCATACTATTCGTCCGAGTAAATTATATTTGTTCAAACCTCTGTGAAATGATCAGGGAGTATTGGCAAGCAGTGAAGGGATTCACAGTATCCAAGATCCAGACAAAACCGCCCAGGAGACTTCCGCTTGATGAGGACTTGTTCAGTTTGAGCAAGGAGAAATTAATGGTCAGGGAAATAATTCTCAATTTTGTGATTGATTATCCGACGAGTCGGTAGGTATTGGGAAAAGTGCTGATGTATGTGCTGTGTTAAACTCCTCATCGTGTGTTTTGAATGTGCTGGAAACAGTGCATTGATGTTGTGCTTCTCTTCTTGTGCATGTTCGCTCATGAAAGTCAGCTTGAGTTTGTCCCGCTGTATTTACTGCTGTGCTGAATGATGTTGGTGCTGGTTAGACTATATATTTGGAACACAATGCCTAACTGCTGCCCTGCCTGTATAATTAAGTATAGAGAATGATTTGGGAAAACAGCTTTGAAAAAAGCACCTATTATAAATGAATGATTACTGACTTCACAAAACATTCATAATATTGACAGCCAGTCAGGAAAATTAAATGAATGCAATCAGGATAGTGCTTACTTTTCTCAAGAGGTATGTGTAAGAAAGAGAGGGCAAACATTTGGACTTGGCATCTTACCAACAATATTCTCCTGTGAAAAGTGGCTTATAGAAATGTGTCTCGTTGTGTATGATGGTGTATGTGTGACGGGAACTTGCATTAGAGAAACCTTTGAGCTGGGTGTCACTAGATCTTCTCTTGAAGAGAACTTCTCGGAGAAGATCAAAAGGCTTTCAAATTCAAATTTGCGAGTTTTATTTGAATAACGTGGTGGAGTGGGATATAGGTGTAGCCATAAAAAGATTTATGCACAGCTGCCTGCTTTGTGCACATATGTCCTTGTTTCAGTGGTTGGTTATGTTTAACTGGGTGGCTTGGTGAGTGGCAGCAAAGCAGGAGCGGCTTATTTGGTTTTCTGGAGGTTTCTTGTCACAAGGAGATTTTATTTAAGTAGAAAAATAATAGTCCTAGGCTTATTTAATAGCTGGAAGGTTCTCACAGTCATCCAGACCAAAGTTTATATTTCTTTAAAATTTGTTTTTAAGAAATGTCTGTTCTCCTGTGCATTGGAGATAAATCAGATGTAATTTAGTAGTGTCAGTTTCATTTTGTTTTATAGATTATTAAAGTATTACAGATATTTACACAGATTTATTGGAGCAATTGCTCAACTTTCAATTCTTTCAACTGACAGTGGATACAATAGTAATATTGAAGGTTACTAAATTTGGGGGCCTAAATGTTTGTCTGTGTGTTAGCAGAAGAGTAAAATGTTGCAGAATTCATTGAAAGCTCTGAGTATCCATCTGCTGAGAAGACAATAATTTGCTGCTTTTCATCAATTAACTATGAACATCTGTAATGATGTCCATCTTTCACAGAATGATAGGGGTTGGAAGGGACCTCTGAAGATCCAGTCCACACACACACACACAAACAGCCCCTGCCAGAGCAGGATCACCCAGGGCAGGCCACACAAGAACAGATCCAGGCAGGTCTTGAAAGTCTCTAGAGAAGGAGACTCCACAACCTCTCTGGGCAGCCTGTTCCAGGCTCTGTCACTCTGACAGTGAAGAAGTTTTTCCTCATGTTGAGGTGGAACTTCCTGTGTTTCCCCTTGCTACCATTACCTCTCGTCCTGTCACAGGGCACCACTGAAAGGTGACTGGCCCCTTCTACTTGACCCCCACCCTTCACATGTTTGTAAACATTAGTGAGATCCCTTCTCAGACTTCTCCAGGCCACACAGCCCCGGGGCTCTCAGCCTTTCCTCATAAGAGAGTTTGAGTCATTCCGTTAAAGGGTTTTCAGCTCTGCTGTGGAGCTCAGTGGGTCAGTACCCCAAGTACCAGTGTGCTCCCCACTCCAAATCGTGGCATGAGGGTGGCCCAGGAAGTCCATTCATAGTGATGTGTTGGTAAAGTTTGAACAGCTGTGAAAGAGTCACTGGTGGATTAAGGAAAAGAAACCCAAACCTAGAAATGTCCGCCCCAAACCAGCTGAAGGCGTAGTCTCTGTGGGAAGGTTGGGGATGTGGAGTACTGATTTTATTCATGTCTGTTGCCCTTCTCTTGTTCTGTACCTATTAGGACCCCTTAAAATTTTCTTTTTTATACTTTTCTGGTTTCCAAATAGAAAAAACCTGTTCCCAAGGTCCCCCAAATTCCCAAGAGCAGTAAGAAATATTTTGGCATGAAACTTCTTACAGTTTTATTTTGTTACGTGCATGGCAGTAAATTGCTTAGTAAAAAGAAAAGCAGGTATGCCCAGAACAATTGGTTTTGGGGATTTTATTTTGTGAAGCCTTGGGATACATTTTTTTTTTTTTTTTTTTGGGTGGTGTTTTGTTGTGGGATTTTTTTTTTTTTTTTTTTGCCCCATAGTTGACATAGCTCATTGATGTAGTAATACTGACATGAAATTTGGTGTTCTAGAGTGTTTTTTCTTGAGAAGAACTTAATTATATTTTTTGTTCCCACACCTCCAGGTACTTAACTGGAAGAAAAAGAAAACAAACTTTTATTAATTATTTTAATGCTTTAGTAATTTTAAATTTTTTTTGTTTATTACCAACCCTACCTTAAAATGAGTGTAATCTTGAGTCATTTGAGTCTGGTTATAACTTTTGCTGAATTGTATCTTAATAGATTTGATTTCAGCTTGTCTTGCCCTTTGAGTAGGGTATCCTCGTCAGTCAGTGTAAATGTGTGCAAGCCATGGAGAACAATGCAACCAAGACCCCATTATGTTCATGGAACATCAGTTTTTATGGATACCATATAGAATCATAGAATGGTAGGGGTTGGAAGGGACCTCTGGAGATCGAGTGCACCCCATCCCCATCCAGCCTGGGGTCCCTCCCATGGGAGACAGCCCTCCATGAACTTCGCCAGCATGAGGCCTTCTCACGGGCTGTAGGTCTTCTGCCAGGACCCTGCTGCAGCATGAGCTTCCTGTCAGGTCACAGCCTCCTTTGGGCATCCACCCTCTCTGATGTGAGGTCTGCCACAGGCTGCAGGTGGATATCTGTTCCACTGTTAACCTCTGTGAGCTGCAGGGGTACAGCCTGCCTAACCATGGTCTTCACCACAGGCTGCAGGGGAATCTCTGCTCCAGCAACTAGAGCACCTCTCCCAGCTCCTTCTTCACTGACCTTGGTGTCTGCTGGGCTCTTTCTCTCCCATATTCTCACTTCTCTCTCCAGCTGCAGCTGCTGATGTACAACAACTTTTCCCCCTTCTTAAATATGCTATCCCAGAGGTGCTACCACTGTCACTGATGGGCTCAGCCTTGGTCAGCGGTGGGTCTGTCTTGGAGCCAGCTGGTACTGGCTCTATCAGACATGGGGGAAGCTCCTGGCAGCTTCTCACAGAAGCAACCCCTGTAGCTGCCCTGATACTAAAACCTGGCCACATAAACCCAGTACAGAATGGAAGTTAGAATTAAACATAATACTATGGAAAAGTAACCAGTTACACTGTCATCTTTTTTTTTGTTGTTCAGCTTGTATTTACAGTCTGTTTTTTTGGAAGAAATTGTTAATCAATTAATTGTTGCCTGCTACTAATAACAGGGAGTTCTGAAGCCCATTCTCCTTTCTTGTAATATTTGAAGGCAGGTAATCAAGAGAGCACTTGGGAGTACTTTCCTTCCCTAGGCCCTTTACCTCCTGTAAGACTGTAACCTTAGAAAGGCCACTATTAGAAGTGGTCTTTTTGGTAATGGGTGAGGGCTGATGATTTTCTCTGATTCCTTGACTTATTTTGGGTTTCAGGAGCATGTGCAAGAGACCTGGCCAGTGGAACAGGTTTAGGGTGACCTGGTTTTGGGACCTTCAGGTTTTCCAGAGGTGTATGGGGAGATTCTCCTCTTGTGTAGCTCTTCTTGTTGGAGTTTTGCAGGACCACATTTCTTGCATCTTCTGTGACACCGATGAATGCATCCTGTGGGAACATGGGGCGAACAATTATGATGATATGAAGTATGGTGTGATGACTACTGCTTTTTCCTCCACTCTTATTTTCCTTTGGACACAGCTGTTATAGAGCTTGCCCAAGCCTAATGGAGGGGAGATTGGCATGTGCTGCCTGGTATCGTCAGCTGAACTTTACCAAGATCTTGGTTGCTCTTTGTGGGATAGTTTGCTAACCTATTGAATCCTGTCACTGCCACAGTGCTGTAACTGGAAGAACGTGGAGTGAACTGTTGTGCTCTACCATGTCAGGTCAGGAAGCGCGTAGCATTTTATTTGTACTGGTTCACTTCAGTGATTGAGCAGTGCCAGAGGGTTGAGGTGAAATGCCCTGGCATCCTTGCATATATCTATCAGTACTTCTTAAAACTATATAACTTTATAATGTGACCTTGTAATAATTCATAGGTCCTTTGAACTTGAAACTAGTAACTGTTGTGTCTGTTGTTTTAATTAAAAAAATAATTGTGGTACTTTGTCCTTAAAACTACTATACAACTAGTAACAGCTTCCAGTATTTACGGAGTATTCCTTAACTTGACATACTCTTGTGTCTTAAGTTCGACCTTAGCTTGACATTTTAATAGTATGTCTAGATTTTAACAAATAAACATTAGGTTTTTGCAGTTAAGTTGTTTTCTAGTTGAAATAAGCAGATTTTTTTCATTTGCATGTTGTATTACTGCTTGGAAGGTCATTTTCTGAATTGTGGTGCTGACAGAGCATTCAAAATAAAAAAGGGCAGATCAAAGGAAGTGAAGTGTCCTCTAGTCAGAGGGCATATATTTTCAGAGTAAAAATGCAGATTTTAATTCCGCAGCTTTCTGCTATAATGATCTTCTTTTGTATCTGCTCATCAAATAAACCAAGCCTTTTGTGTACTCTGTTGATACAGTTGTAATCTAAAAAACCATTAAGAAGTTGACATTATTTATATTGTTTTATCTGTTGAGAATTAAGAAAACAGAGCAAACAATAGCGAGTAGTACGTTCTGCTTACTTTATCGGTCCAGCATCTACTATTATTTTATGTGAAGATTTTTTTTCTATTGATGCATGCTGTGTGGTCCTAGTAGAGCAAAAAGTCCTCATTGTGTTCCAGTAAAATCGATTTTGCTATGGAAAGTGTCAGCATAGGGATAATGATTGAATCTGAAAACTTGTTTGCAGAATTATAGTCTTGCTGTATCTTCATATACATACTCATGTATATTCATACAGAGTTATAAATGACACAGTGTTTTTAGAAATATAAATTAATCAAGCTTGATCTGTTTGACAGTTCCTTCATCCTTCTTTGGATAAGTTAATGATGGTGAACGGCAGCCTCCAGTAACAGTAGTGGTATATCGTAGAATTAAGTCTTGAATGCTGTTATGCTTGTGTACTCCATTTAAGCCTTGACTTCCTTGGTGAACTTTATTTTCTTAATGGCAGGTAATGATCAAATTACTTCTATAATGTGTTGTTCAAGATCTCAAACGTGCAATCATAATACAGTTTCTATAAGGGATTAATTTGTTAATCTGAGCTCTGTTTTACAAAAATTGTATGAATGCTTCTTTCCGTTGAAATTGATCTTCAAAAAGAAATCCTGTTTTGTGTAATAAGATGCTAGACTCACAAAGATTTCCTTTCTTGTTTCATAGACGTTCCATCTTCAGAGCAGCCTGAACTGTTCCTAAAGAAACTTCAACAGTGCTGTGTCATTTTTGACTTCATGGACACGCTTTCAGACCTTAAAATGAAAGAATACAAGCGCTCCACTCTTAATGAACTGGTGGACTACATTACAATAAGCAGAGGCTGTTTGACAGAGCAGACTTACCCTGAAGTAGTTAGAATGGTGAGTTTCTTCTTTCTCGTGGTCTCTTTAAATCCACTTGCAATTCCAGTTACGCATTGTGGGCGAAGTTGAACTCTGGAGTAGGTGGATTAAATGAGGCCTTTGGTTTGTATTTTCTACTAGACATCACTTGGGGATAATTCTCCAAAGACAAAAATATTAATTTTTATATGTGCTTAATTAAAGTCAAGTAGATGGTGGTTATTATAGTGTCACAAATGTATGAAAGGAAACCTGGATTGTTTCCTGATGGCGAAAGCCAGAAGCCATAAAATCAGAGTCCCTTGAATTTCCCCCACCTACCCTCCCTCTCACCTCCAGTATAAATAATGGAATAATTTTTGCAAGTTTCTTATCTTTCTTTGAACTTTATCCAAGCTCTTCAGTGTGTACTTTAGGCAGAGATAGCTTAAAGTATGCACAGCTAATGATTTTTAAATAATAAATGCTAAAAATGTTGTATAGGCTCAGTGTGAAAATGTCCTGGTTGTATTATGTGGATTCATAGCAGCTGCTGTTAGCGAGCAAGAAATATCACTCGCCAATAAAGCCATACCTTGTATATATAAATTGTCAAATAATAGTGTTTTCAATGTAAAAATGGAAACAGCACCAGATGCTACCTGTATGGTGAAGAATATTCATTGCGACTGGCAAAATCAATCACTGCTTTAAAACATTTATTCTCTACTACCATACAGAGCCCTTACAACGTGTTATCTAAATGAGAAGGCAATTAGTTAAATATAGATTTGGTGATGTTGGTTTCCTAATGGTGCTGTGTGATCATGGAATCCACTGGATATGTGCTGTAAGAAGAAAAACATGAATAGCTTCTACATTGCATTATAAATGTCTTTTCTGACACACAGATACGTGCTGCGTTACTTGTCTGTAATATTTAAAAATAGCTGTAAATTGTGACAGAATCATCAAGCAGTTAATGGTGAGGAAAAAAAAAGGGAATTAAGGGTTCATGGGAAAAATCTTAATATGGCTTTTTTGTGTGTATGCGTTGTCAGAAAGTCTATAATTATGTGATCAGATCCTTCCCCTTCTCCCTCATCCTCCTTTTTTCCCTTCTGTACTGGACCAATCTTCTGAATGAACTGCTTTTCAGGCTGTTGTGTTATTTGTTCATCATGTGGTCTAATGCACCATTCAAATACTGTCTGAATACAGAATTCCTAGTTCTTTGTTGAATCCTTCTACTGGTGCTGAGCTGTTGTATCAAAATGGTTTGCAAATGTTACTTTAATCTGACTTGTACCCTTGTAACCTTGTGATGAACAAATTCTGTCATCATCCCCTTTGTATAGACAGGATAATGATGCACAGGTAACGGCAGCAAAATTGGGTGCATTTTCTCTCTGTAGAAGGTGCATCCAAATTCACCTCCAGGGAGAATTTGGTGGTTTGTTTTTTTTTTTTTTCTTTTTAGCATTCCTGTTACTGAGGTTGTAGTCTTGCATTGACTTTGGTTATAGCTGTTTACAGCAGCAACGTGTAAAATAAAGACTCTCTGCAGGTTAGTGTTGTCTGAGATTGGGCCCCAAGAAACAAGAACTTGACCTGTAACTGCTCATGAAGTTCAACTTGAATTGTAAATCATAACCTGTGAAGCAATCTGAACTTGAACTGTAGAAGAGACACAAAACCGCTTTGCTAGCATGTGCTGCTGGCCCTGCACTTAGGTTGATTCATAAAGCAGCTTTTATCTTAAGGAAATGTTGCATTGCCTAAACAGTTTGAAAAGCATGGTTTTAAATAATTTTCTTAAATATAGTCCGTAACTATGATACGGAGGAGTCACTGGAGTTAAAGATACAGCACAAATTTTTTTCAGTGGATTTCACAGTTATTTGCTAATGGAGCTTCAGGAATTCCAGTTTCATCTTAGCCCGTTTTTGATGCAAAACTGTTTTCTCCAGTATTCCCCTGATCCTTTCATTGCATCATGCCCTTCTTGGGGAAGCAGAGCTCTGTTTTGCTCTTCAGTGCCAGGTTTCTTAAGTAGGGGAGAACTGAGAATATTCTGAAGTCCTGTATGGCTACAAAGTAGCCCCTGACTGTCCAAAGCTGGATTTTTTTTACAAATAAAAAAAAATACCAAAGTAATTAGGGAAGTGGATGTGTTTGGGGTTTTTTCTAAATAGCCTCCTGAGAAAATTGTAATATATAAATATTGTAAGAAACTCTAGCCTAGAACAGCCCCCCGTGCTTTGATGAAGCTATGGGAGAGCTGGAGTCCCCTCATTGTGCCTGTTACAGTCGGCAGTGTTCTCAGTGCATGCACCCTTCAAAGCCATTTTGGTGGTTGTATTCCATGTGAGCAGGATGCTGTGCTCTGGTATTGAATTTGTGAGTGCATCTGTGGCAAAATCGTGACTGATTTCTGTCGATCATCCCAACGAATGCTAATGGAGTGTTTCTACTAAACCATGCCATCAGGGCTTTTGTGCATTGCAGGTATTTTGTATTTTACAGATACGCTATCTGCTAAAAGTGCTATTTTTCCTCCTGGTCTTTGCCTATAAAAGCAAGACATCTCCATCACTTTTAAGTGCAGTTATACAGGCCCTAGAGGGAAAGATAGGACTCCTATTAATATATAAAGTAAGTTTTCAGCACATATTGCCTGGTGAATAGACAGCATTAGTCACTTTGTTCGTATTTGGTGTAACTTGTTCTTTGCAGTAAGTGCATCTCCTTCTTTCACACAGAATTGCTCTCATAATCATGCACTGAAACAGACTTAACTGTCCACGGTTGGCTTCATGAGTGCAACTGCCACCTTATCTACTTCTGAGAATTTTCATCTAGATCTCCAACTGTGCTCACAAAAGGAGCTGTCAAGTTTACCATCTCTGACCTGTCATGATAGTGAAGAAAACAGATGTATCTACGTCCTGACCATATTAGTGTCCCCACTGACTGCCTGCCACAATTGTCATGGGAATGGTTTTGATTGAAAGGCCAGTTTCTTAAAACACCAAAACAGAGTACAAGTGTTCTTTGTCCCTCTGGAAGGTCTTCTCCCTGTTATGTTTAGTGTTTATGAATCCAGGAGTTAGTATTTCCTGCTTGGCCCTTTGGGCTACTGTGATTTGGAAGTGTTGTAAACAGAAAGAAAGACCCTGTTTTGTGAGTCTTGGCATTAAGTACAGAAAAAAGGGTGGTCTAGTCTGAAGCTGCTACTTTAGCAATTTAATCCTTCTTAATAAATATTAGTAACTTAAGTGCTTTCTTAATTATCTAAAATGTCAAAAAGAGCTATCAGTGGAGGAGCCTTTTTTTTATCTTAATAATGGATGTGGATATTAGTGTTCTCTGTTCATCAGCCAAAAGGAATTTGGCTTTACAGATGCAAGGATGGAAAAAGGTTGCCAGTAAAATTCTTCAGAAACTCTTGTTATTTTTAATTACTTCTAAAACGTGGCGGTATGATGTAAGGATTTGAAAAACAGTCGTTTGTTGCAGCCAGCCTAACCACTCCTGGATATTTTTACTGCTGGTCATCCTCAATTCATGCCATTAAAACCTTAATCACATTATTTTCATTTTTTTCTCTTGAGCATATGATACGATGTTTTGTATAGCTAAATGTGAACTCCCTTGGCTATTTGTCAACCTCTCTGCATGTCCTCCTCTTTATCAAACTAAAGAGTGTCGTTTACATAAAGAAGTGTTTGGCGTGTTTGGTTGTTTAAAAAAAAGTCAATAAAACTGTATTTACAAATGGCCACCAAAGCAAGCTTGCAGTGGCCTCATCACTGTCATCAATATCAGTTGATGGGAAGAGCAGTTGGGATTTGTGTTAATGGCCGTAAGCTGGACAGATATATTCAGAGGGGTATTGCTCAGTGCGCTTCCCCTGCAGTTTGATGTGGTGTTCAGAGGGGCATGTGACGTTCTTTAGAATTAGGCTAGTCTTCGGAAAAAAGGCCCTTGCCAATTAAACCACACTCTGCTAAGAAGGAAATGCCAGTAATAAGACTTTATGAGCCAATAATTGGACATTTAATCTAAAATTTGTTCCTGTCTGAGCAAAATGTGGAGGCTTAAACTAATGATGCTGATTTTGCTGATAGATTAAACAAGGGTAGTTGACGGAAATAAATGTTTGTTATTATCTGTGGTATCCTAAAGGGTGTGTGTAGTAGAGCTTTTTCTGTTTTCTGGGTATTAAGACCTAGACTGTGGAAACTGATATCTTTCATTTAAAAAGTCAGATGGGAAAAATTGACAAGCTGTTAAACTGAGAAATCTGGACGAATGTCTTTGGTGAGCAGCATTTCAGCTCCCGTCCTTGCTGCTTCAAAAACTGTGAACCCAAACCCTGACCATTACCATGATCTTTATGAAGCATCTGTGGGCAGATGGCAGCCCCTAAGAGATGGGCAATGTAACTTTTTTTGACACACCTTTTAGAATGGTACAGTTTTACTTTGTTCTCCTCTCTTTTAAGTGCGGAGATGCCTTTGGCTTCTTGTTGTCATCTTTTATCTTTTCTGTCATGATGAATCAATTAAAACCTCTATAGCTGAAGTGAAATGTATTAGATACTGTGTACCTCAGAAGCTATGTTGAGAAACGCAGTGAAAGAATCTTGGTTAAATGAATACCCAAATAAATAAACATAAAAAATCCCCCAAACAACCACCACCAAACGGGAAAAAAAAACAACCAACCAGACAAAAAACCCCCCACAAAACCCAAGCAAAACAAACAAACAAAAACCAATCAAGAAACAACCCACAAAACCCATCAACATTTTAATAGTCAGATTCTGATTATTTTGTTTGTTTCTTTTTTCTTCTTCTTTTGACTGACATAAATCTAGAAGAACTGTGTTCTTGTTACTGCAGGTTTATCTCCACAGATGTGCGGGCAGAGTCTGATCAGGAGTGAGTTTGTGACAGACCTGTTAAACATAAAGAATATCTTGTTAAGCCCTGATTGATGATTTTTTTTTTTTTTTTAGCATGTTAAGGAACCTATTTTTAGGAAGTGTTCTAGCTGTTAGACTTCATAGGCATTATGAATTTCTTTATTTTCTATAGCTTTAGCTATAGCTTATGACTAAGTACGACAACCTGCTAGCTAAGTGTTTAACATGGAAAACTCTAAACAGGATGAAATGCTCTTGGATAGAGAGGTTTGGTTTGGTTTTTTTTTATGCAAGTCTATCTATATTCAGTCCTACCTTTTGGATTTAGTGAAAACCCTCTTGGTTCTTGTATTAGATTTAAAAGTATGAGAGTATACGATTTCACTTATTTCTCTTAAACTCAAAATGACATTGAGTATCATACAGTCTTAAAAGAATTGACAGATAAATTATTTCTCTAATTTAAATTTTATATAACTTTAGGAATTCTGTGAAGTATTAGGAATTAAACTCAACTTGAATTCAGTAGAAGTTGAACAGATTGTTTTGAAACCATCTGAAATGCTGAAAGGAAGATGCAGTTTCCTTTGATCCCCCAACATGGACTGTGATTAAAAATGGTCATGTAGGTGCAGCCATGATAGAGCAAGCATGCTATCAAAGTTTAAGAAAAACAGATAAAGATCACATCATAATTTAAATTCTGTTCTTGTTTCTTTAATGTGAAGGTTATCAATTCTGTAGAAGCAAGAAAAAAAAACCCATCTAACTTCTGTTTCTTTCATGTATTATTTCCAAATCCCTGTCTTATGATGCTTGTTATTATTTGCATTCTTTATACACCTGGTTTGTACAAAACCCAAAATGCTTATTAAAAGAAGAGGCTCTGATGTTCTCTACTCCTCTCAAAAAATCAGTTGGAGGCAGCTCCTCTTGCAGCAGTTGTCCCTAATAATTTTTCCCGACAGTATGTAATTACATTTACCAGTATCCGTTATTCCTCCTCTTGGTTACATGGGCCTTGGATTCGTCAGAATTTATCTGCATAAGAGTACAGCAACTAGGTCTATAGCAAAGAAATAAACTGGAAAAACATTTTAGTTCCAAGAAGTACTTGGGTCGACTGCAGGTTTGGGTTTTTGTGGGTTTGGTTTTTTTTTTGAGTGTACTCCTCCACCCCCAATTTTGGCTGTGTCATCTTCTTAAATACCTTCCGAGCATCGTGTCCATCGATAAGGACAATGTGAATCTTCTGGGGGTTGTTTTCCCGACTTTTGAATTTTTTTTGTTGTTTTTTCTTCATTTTGGAGTCCAAGACAGTATGAGTTTTGTAATGCTGTCTAGAGTTCAAGTCCATGTAGTGGCAGGCTTTCGCTTGATCTGGTGCCTGCTGTAGAGGTGAGGGGCTCTCTGCTGGTACCATGTGTTAATGTGTCCAAGATTCTTAAATTACTGCTATGATTTTGTTTTAGATTGTATTGTATGGAATTAGCTGGGCACGCAATAAATCACTGTTCCGTGGGATCATCTCAAAACATAGTTACGTGGAGATAGTGACCAACAGGGTTGTCACTAGTAAGGTACTCTGTTATGGTTCAGGTCTAGATGACCTAGAGTAAAATTTCAGAGCTCCAGTTTCCAGCAGCAAGAGGGTGTACTTTGTTTGCTGCCGGGGGACAGGTCTGTGCTAGCACTTCTAACTCGGATTGTGAGCATGCCTTTGAAGTGGGTCTCCTGTTTGTTCTTGCTCTGCTTTGATGCTTGTGATGGAGAAGTCTGAGAGTTTGTAAATTTGGTTCCTTTTGGACAAAAAGTCCACTTCAGGAGTGGACCTAGTGCTTTCCAACTTGCTAATGAACTGCAATGCAAAAGATCACTAGAAAGAAACTCTTCCCTCCACACTACTTAGTGTGGACATTCACCTGAGCACCAGCTCTTCTGTTCTACAGACTTGCTTCTGGTGCGCTTCTTTGCCAAGAGCAACATAGCCTGAGGATATCAACTTTGCTGCTTGCTCATCTGGATGGATGGATGCTGCTACCACTGCTGAAGTGGGTGGTGGTGAGCTAACAAGTTTAGGAGCCCTGATCTAAAGCTAAATTCTTGTAGGTTATTGATTGAATTTTCAGAAGACTTAAAGGTCGAGAAAAGATGAGAAGGACTTTTTTTCCCTCACCCTGCGATCTGGATCCTTGACTGTTTGCAGTCCAATGTAGTTCATTTCAGTGCAGCCAAGTCAAAAGTAATGCTGCTGGGCAAAAAGAAGATTTATAATATTAAGCCCTGAAAGACTGTGTTCAGGCAGGCAGTGGTGCAGAAAAGGACCTGAGCATTGTGGATTACTATCACGAGTATCTTAATATGTGTTTCTGGTACAGTGCACTGTTCAAAGGGTGAGAGTTGATAAATGGCAATTGCAACCCGCAGGAAAGAAGAGGGAGATGGTCTGGCTTTTCATACGTACCCCAGTATATTGTTGTGCACAGGTAGGAAGCTTGAAGGAATTGAAAAATAATCACAGCATTAAAAACCAAGAAGCCAACAACTGCCTGGGTTCAGAAGCTCTGTCCATTTAGCAGCACTGAGGTTGTAAAGTGTTAGGTCTTTATAAAAGTACCTATATATCCATAGATTCATGCTGCGTGCACAAATTCATATATACAGATACAGAAGAGATCTGGTGGTTTGATGAGAACCAGTGGGGAATCAGGCTCATGCCACATTGAAATCAGAAGCAGTGTTGTAGTTAAATTACTAGTAAAACTAAGAGATGAGAGCTAGTAGTATCATATATAAACTTTTAAGATAAAATTAGGTACTACTTTTTGCAATATATACTTTAGTCAGTGTTCTGGGAACAATTCAATGGGTTTTATAGAGACTATAGCAGAATGACTGCAGTACTCACTTCAGACTCTAAAATCTGTAATTCCATAAACAATATTAAGAAAAGAAATGACACATAACGCAGCTGTATTTCAGAAGGACGAGTTTAGTGTCTGTTCCAGGGGCTACTGTTGTCTCCCAGTTAGCATGGCTTCACGTTACAGCTTAATTACATTTTATTGTTACTGTACACAGTTTAAATGTAGTGTGTGCAGGAGTGCTAGTTTCCATTCCATATGTACTTGGGGCTTATTTGGATGGTTCTCCATACTGGTAATAGATTGGCATTCCCTGTGAGCTAACTGGGTGTTCACTTACTAATAAATTAAGCTTCCTTGTGAGTATGTTTGTTTTCATTTCAGGATCCATTCAGGAAAACTATTACTGATAAAAATCCTGGTTTTGAACAGCACAGAGCAGGAGTGCTGGGCTGAAATTGAATTTGTGAAGTATTTCTGTTACAGCATCATCATTTTTATAGTACTACAGTGAGGGACAAAGAGAGGACTTCTCAAAACATTTATTCCTGACTTCACATTTAAGCCTCTTAGTGCTTTCTTCTCGAAATGTTACGTCAAATATACACGTGGCGATAAAATCCAAGCTTTCTTGAAGCTCGTTACTTTTAAATATATCTTCGTAGATTCGTAGTTCTGCATTGCTAGGTATCAATCATCAGATCTTTTCACAACTTGAAGCTCATTCTTTTGAGGGGGGTATCAGAGCAGCCTTCCCTGTCATCTTTTTTGTTTTTAATGAACTGACATTGAGTTGTAATTGTCTGGAAAAGTTTTTTGTCTTGCTTCTGGCCAGAGTTGTTCCCGACTGACACTGACATGGAGCTTAAAGGTTTCTGGGCATCTCCAATTTAAAACTCTGTCATTTTGTCATTTCCAACTTGATCTTGGAAATTTTATATTCGGTGCCAATGGGTAGATTTTTCCGACTTGTTAAATTTGTTTCTGGCACTTGGATGTTCAAATCCTGCGTAGCAGGGGAGCAATGATGTGGTTTTTTCTACGCTCCATTTGGTGTGTGCTTCTGAAAGGGACAGCCTTGGAGGAGAGCATGCAGATATTTTTGAGGATGTAATAGGGGAGATCTGTCATGATACAACCTTCTAGAATATTAGTTCTGATCTGCTTTACAAAAATATCATCTGGGCTTGGAGGCGTTCCTAATCGGTGGAAGGCGGAAGTCAGGATTGATCAATAGCCATTTGTCTTGGCGATTGGAGAAGAATCACGAGGAACTGTCTATGCAGGCTGGCAGGGATGTCCTTTGGCTTGATGATCCAGCAGAGGTCAGAAGAGAAATGATTCAGCTATCCAGATGAAGGAATTTTGGCATGTTGCTTGGGCCCAGGGATGAATACTGAATAGCTACCTTATGCCTATCTGAGGAAAATGATTCTTTCCAGATTTGATGTAGTGTATTCCCATCTTTGTGTGATGGCTGTCAGTGTCTCTAATGTACAGCTGGGCAGTTCATGCTTGGAAGAACTTGTTGCCTTCGGCTCTCCCTTAGAGGCTTATAAACATTAGCCACCCAGAGGCTACCGGCTTAGATAAGCATGCAATAAATTGACACTGCATGTAGATGAGCTATCATGCTGTGTAGTGGTGATTAATGTAACTGTAATGGCACACATTATCTTTTAAAAGTATGATAACCTGGGGAAATCACTTCAAGATAACCTGTTCTGTCTGTTCTTCTCAGGGTAATGTCTGCATTTTGGCTCCATGTAGCTTATGTTTGCAGCTAATGCTGAAAAGAAAATTAAAGAGAGCTAACTCTATACTAGGACCATATTCTAATTTGCTTTGCATTTACTCCTGCATGTTAATTTTCTTAGGTAAAAAAGCTGCTTTTGAGTTGCCTTGAGACTGGCCTTTTTTTTAAACAGACACTGTTCAGAAATCATACTGGTTTTGTTACAAGCTCAAGGTTCGTGTGTCAGCGCTGGTACTTAACTAATTGTTGCTGAACCCTTCGTACTTCTGTCATGCTGTTACGACCCTGGCACTAACTGCTTGAGGCTTGTTTTGACTTAATTGAAATCTTACAGGAATTTGTCTTAGTTTAGATTTTTATGCTGAAAGTATGTACTTTTCAGTGCAGATTTTGCTTGTGCCATAATTCAATATTTGTTCCAGTTTCTCAACGCAACAGCTGATGAATACTTGTTTTGTCTGATCCGTTGGTAGAAGTTTAATTAATTTATGTATGGTTAAATTTGCAGAAAAGATTTCTTTCTTGTTTCAAATGAAGTTTAAAGAAACAAAAGAAATAGCTGCAGAATGCCTTCGGTTTTGCCAGTTTGCTGTTTTGGTCCAAATCCTGAGAAAGCTGGGATTTTTTGATTGTGAAGCATTAACCAAACATGCTTCAGTAAGTATTGCAGAATCCCAGATGGTTGGGTCCAAGGCACGGATAGGTACATTTCCCCTTTTTACTTGGGACTCCTTAGGGTTGTCTTCCCTCTCTTGCCCTGAGCTCTAACACTGAAGCAACTCTGTCCTGTTAATTCCTATCACTTTCCTCCTCTTCCTGCTTTTTCATATCAGGGATAGTAGGAGGAGGAGCTCAGAAATCCTTGAGGAAATACAACTTGCAACATGTGTATTCCTAGAATAGGGTTGTTTGTTTTTTTGTTTTGTTTTGTTTTTACTTCTCATGGGACTAGAAGAGACTTTTCGTGGAGGGGCTCTTGAAACGAATGAGTCAGGGGAAGAGGATGGAGAAAGGAGAGAAAGAGTATCTCCTAATAAATGCTAGTAGTGCCCTTGCATACAGGGCAGGCATAGTTCAGGATCTATCACTGGCTATAATAAATGCTGCACCCGTTATGGTTGAAAGCCCTGCACCTTTAAAACATGAGATTTACATCTACAGTGAAGGCTTCGGAAAGAAATTTTTACTGTAAGTGTAGTGAAATGCACCCTCTTGTGGCAAGAAGGAAGAAGTCCAGGCAGAAAGCCCCGTGACCTTTTTTTTTCTTTCTTTCTTTCCTCTATGCTTACTGGTTTGCCCTAGTCATCTTTTCTTCCCCTTGTATTCAGTGAATATTCCTCACTGGTATACACCAGATATGCTTTCCTGCAGTTTGCTGTTGTTTCATCTTTCCATTTATGCAGCACTTGAATCCGTTCAGTTTGTCTTGCAAATTCTAGAACTAGACTCTTGTTTATTTTGGTCTGGTTTTATTAGTGTTTAGATTGTGTTTAAACTCTTGGCTTTTGGTGCCCTTTCCTACTAAGTCACCAGCGTATTTAGAATATGCCTTGCAGACTAACTTTAAAACATTTACAGGAGTAAAAGGCTGGAGAAATAAATAAGGATGTTGAAGAACATACTAGTCCTGTTTCTTAAATAGCTTAGTTCACCTGGACTACTATGAAGGGGTCATGTATATTTGGGATTAGGAGATAACATGCTGCTTTTCCCAGCTGTTTGATTAACCAGCTTAGAGATGGGTCAAAAGCAGTAGCAGAGTGCAAAGAAGGCACAACGTCACCTAAGTGCAGAAAAGGCCCTGCAGCATGTTCACAGTTTATCAGATTTGCTGCATAATAAGCTGTACACTCCATTCAACACTATAATTAACCCAGGAAAGGGCTCTGCTTCAGTCTTTGCTGATAGCATGAACCTCACAAAGCCAAGCAGTCTTGGCAAAATACCTCTAAATGAGATTAAGCAAAGCGAACCAACCATGAAATAAAATGTAGGCTAAGTGTCGAGCAAATACTATTTGTTGCCTGCATTTAATACCATCTTCTGTACTTGGAATGAGGTGTCCAGGTATATAATGTGTGAATAGCAGTGGCAGCTCTTGGTACGTGCTGACAGGTGAGACCGTAAGCAGATATCATTAGTGTTTTCCTTGTGCAAAGGAAAATAACCAAGTGTTGTATGAAAACACTTGTAAATGCATGTTGATGGCATTTCCTGCAACTCCTAAACAGTCATAGCTCTCAGCCCATCGATGCCAGGTAGGATTGGTGGTGGCTCATCTGGAATGTGGTGGACAGAAATGGTGGCAAGCTGGGTAATGCTGGGATATCAGTGGAAAGCAAGAAAGCAAAAAAGACCTGGAGAAGGGAAAGCTGGGGGCAGGTTTGTAAAGTGAGAGGTTTCTTAGACCTGTCCTGTTCCTAAAGAACTTTGTCAAGCAGGAGGCAAAAGAAACGCTGTTTATGTGATAGAGGATAGAGTAGGTGTAGAGATGAAGAGTCCTGAAATCTAGTACCTATTTGAGAAACAGATCTCATCATTCTTTCTTTCACTTTTCAGGTATCCTGCAATATCTTCAGAACTCTCCCACCTAGTGACAGCAATGAATTTGATCCAGAAGAAGATGAGCCCACCTTGGAAGCATCATGGCCACACTTACAGGTTTTGATCATTTATCTCAGAAGAAATGCTTCTGTATCTACTAATTTTCACAACTTTTCTTTTAAACCCGTGAATCAGAACTTGTCTGCAAGACATTTATTAATATTCTTCATGGCCATAATACGGGACAGGAGTGTACTTTGTGAAATCTGCAAAACGTTAAAGCTTTCTTTCAAAATTATACTGATGGTGTCCTTCCTAGTCCTGTTTTCCTTCATTGATTAAAAACTGTGCTCTGATGCACAAGGGTTTTCCAGCAACTTCAGCAAGAGCATTGGGGGAGGATTCTTCTACCAAAGTTGCTTTGCTGAGGGTAGCTAATTTTCATACAAAAGTACATAGGTGTTGGCAGCTGATCAGAAAAATGAATTGAGAAGCTACATCCCCATCTGAATCTTCCTCCCCCTGGGTCGAGGTTTGCTTTCAGGTGTTTGTAGCAGGATGCATGCTCACTGCTGGGTATCATCCCCTCCTCTTACTCTCTGCAGCTACGTGAGGGAATATTGTAGTGAGGTGGGTGTTGGTGTCTTCTTCCAGGTAACTAGTGATGGGACAAGAGGAAATGAGCTCAAGTTGTGCCAGGGGAGGTTTAGGTTGGATATTAGGAAAAATTTTTTTACTGAGAGAGTGGTGAGGCATTGGAACAGGCTGCCCAGGGAGGTGGTGGAATCGCCATCCCTGGAGGTGTTTAAAAAACATCTGGATGTGACACTTCAGGACATGGTTTATTGGTCCTGATAATATTTAGTAGATGGTTGGACTTGATCTTGAAAGTGGTTTCCGACCGTAATGATTCTGTGATTCAAGTATCAACGCGAGGTATTTCAAACAAAGAAACTAATTTTGAAGAAAGTGTCATTGATGATAATGCAGTAAATTCCTTTATACAAAATACAGGTACAGGTCCTGCCTGTGTTAGTCAGGACAATGACTTACACCACTGGTCAATTTAGAAGTTTGCCTGAGTAATAGTTTGTGGAGTCTGGGACTTCCTGTGAGCAAAGGAGCACAATTCATCTCTTGAAATAAGGATTTTATTTGACAGTTGCGTGCGCAACCCTTGCCTGTGAGCAGTTCATTTCACTCTTTTGTACTTTCAAATTTCGAATCCGTTATTTCATCCCTCATTTATATTTAAATTTCACCAAAATTAAGAATCTTAAAAAGCTTCAGGGCGACTCTGAGCAGGTCTGCCTGCCTGGAAACAGCACAGGCAGACATGCCTGTTACGATATCATTATCACTGACAGTGGTGCAGTAGCTTTAAAAGGCGTTATATACCTGGAAATGCTGGAATTTCTTAGCCAACGGATGATTTTACCATTGTCAGGAAGAAAAGCACCAAAGCATTTGTCAGGAGTTGATTGAATTGATATCCTGATGATTTATTATTAATTATGTAAGCTGTCACTTTTTCCATGTTATATTTCTAAACCACTCTCCCTCCTTTGATTTCCTATCAGTTCCTTTTAGAAGTCAAGAGCTATAGTGCAGCAGCAGTTTTGCAGCATATTGGTGTTTGCACAGAAAAGTTTAGAATTAATTTTGAAATGTAATTTTTTGCTTCCTTTCTCCTTTCTGTATCAATATTCATACTCAGTAAAGTCCAGTTTTCAGTGGCTGCTCTTCTTGAAAGGTTTTAGCAAGGAGAATTGCCAGCAAGTAGCTCATCTGATCAGTGACAAGTCAGAGGTGCTGGTTTAGGAGGCCACAGCAGTCCCTGTTTCACTTCACTTCCTTTTTGCCTGTTTGTTTTTTTTTTTTATACTCCTTTTCTTCACTGCATGAAAAAGTCAGTTGCTGTCCCACTGAATAGTTTAGGCAGAGATGGAATTGCATGAAAACAGGCAGGCTTTCTCCAGCCCTGAGGCAAATCTTTTGAGTTAGGAACTTCTGAATAAATTCTGGTTTGTATTTTTCTTCTGTGTTTCAAGTTGTAGTAGAACACTACTCTAAGCAGTTTCTAATTGAATTTAAATATTTCCAACTGTTTCACCAACCCTTTCAGAATTGTAATTTCTGTATTTGATGTGACTTCAGCAGTTCAGAGGACAGTTTAAATGTGCTTTCCAATTACTCGAGGAAGCTTTACAAGATAAAAACAAGCATTACAAGATGACAGTGTCTGTTCTTGGTGATGAAGTGTCTTTGACTGGAGTTAAATAAGCAAAACTATCTTAAGCTTATGTAATTAATTCTAACTCTAAGATATCAATTGGATAAAGCAGAAAAATATTTTTCATTTTTTTTAGCCTTTTGCTCTGGAAAATTAAGTATTTTATTTTCTAGCAAAAGAATTTAGGGAAATACTTAAAAATGCAATGTCTAATCAAGTCAGAAATTAAACCATGGATTTTTATTTCTTTTCTTTTGCAGCTTGTATATGAGTTTTTCATACGATTTTTGGAAAGCCAAGAATTTCAGCCCAGCATTGCCAAAAAGTACATAGATCAGAAATTTGTATTGCAGGTAAGCTGATCTGTTTTCTTTAAGGTTTCATTTTGCTTTTGAAAAAAATTTCTTTTACAAGATTGTGCTTAGAATTTGAAAGTGTAACTTTATTTGCAACAGAAGAAGGCTGAACGAGCATATAGAATGAAAGTTGAGGTAGGGGAAATATGTGTGTGTTTATAAGTCAGCCCCTGTTGCTACAGATGTATAAAATAGCTGGTTTGGCTCCTATTTTGATACCTTAATCAAAATATTTGACTTACTGGTTATGAGCGAGTGCTGAAACAGTAACTGTTGAAAAACAAAAAGGTTTGCTACCAAGCAGTCTAAAAATGCTTCTGTGTAAAGAGACTACTTATAAATGCCAGTTTTAATGTGTCTTAATATTGTTAAAATATTTCTGTTGGAAGGGGAGAATATTTCTCCTTTCTATCTCTGCTGGAGAGCTGGCCGCAGGGGCAGAAGTTCATTAACAAACCTATTTTCAGCGCAGTACTGAAATCAGTGATGCTATGCTGGTCGGGGAGGAGGTAAATCAAAAGGCCATAGAATGTTTAAGCTCTGTTAAAAGCATGGAAGAAGTAGCAGCAGCAATAATGAACAACACTGGCAAAGAATGGGTAGCTTCATTTTTGTAGCTTGCTTGCCATCGCCATGGGTAACTGGAAGAGAGGGCCTCGGTCAGAAGGTAGCCAGGTATTTTACACGTTTCATTGTTCTCCCACCTGTGTACAAGCGAGGCTGCTTCTGTGCTGGGTTATTGCACTCAACACTACAGTAGCTGGTCTTCTCTACTGAGGAATTTTTGTTCAGGCCTTGACAGGCACCAGAACAGAGATAGCTGACGGAAGATGTTTTTTGTAACAAGCTAGGAAACTGCACAGATATAACTTCTGTCTTTGGCTTTTGGGAATAAGCCTGTCTTGTGTTTTCTGTTCCCATTGTGACCTTCTGTATAACCGCAAAATCAGAAAGAACTTTGTGTTTAACGCCTTCTATAGCTTGCTTTTGGAATCAGGGAAATTTAGAAGGATTCCTACTTTAGTTAGAAAAGGGAGTTTCCTCGTGGGCTGCGACTTGAATAAAAGCCAAACCAGAAGTGGCAGGAGATACTCAGCATTTCAGAAGACCTTTCTCTCACCCCTTTGTCATGGAGCCTTTATTTTTCCTTCTAGTGCTCAGGCAATAAAAGTAGTGCTTTCACTGTGCTTTTATGTTATTTGTATGAAGAATACCCGAAAAACATAGCAAAGAGAGCAATTCCTATCCTTATATTCAAAGATTCAGAGAAGGGACTTCAGTTTTTCTCTTAATATCACAAGGCCTTCTTCACTTTACAAAAGCAATGGGATATACTTAGTTTCTATGTTATACATCTTCTAAATACAAAACTGTTTTTTATCAGGATCAAACTTCTACAGTGGAGTTTCCTTTTTCATCTAAATATTGATTTGAACAAGGTGGGGGGGTGCACCAATCTGGCTGACCAGTACCTGGTGTAAGAATATGCAGGGGAGGTAACCACTCTTTACAGGGTTTTTCCAGATATATTTTATTGTCTCTAGATACAGCAGGATTGCATTGAAAGGAATATTTGTGTTCTGCTTCAGAATCTAGAGAAAAAAATTCCTAGATGCTCCTGTTACCTGCTGCTGAGCTTGGTCATGACTGGTGGCATCCCACTCATGCCCTTTCAAGGCATTCAAACCTCTTACAATTTGGCTCAGGAGAATGGATCTAAACCAGGGATTTTTTTATTTCTTTTTAAATCCTGTTAATCTTTGTGAAATCTAATAGTTAATAACCTGTGTATCTGAAAATGTATGGTACCACAATGAACATTTCAAAAGATTTACCAGAGTTCTTGCCGTGTGGTTAGGTGACCAGGTGTGTTTATGTATTGCTGTGCACAGTGTGTCAATTTACAATTTACATCTTTCTTTAAAAGTTCTGCTGAGCCTTCTATATAGATGCAAGTAGATATATTTCCATGTGTATAAATGTTTGTGTTTAGCCTGTAGGATCTGGGGTGTCCTTCCACTTCTGTGTTGTGTGTTTTGAGTAACTCCTAAGAATCTGTGACTACAGGTCACTTGCATAGGAAACCAGTTTGAGACTTAAGAATGTAAAGCATGTCTGGTGTTCCTGGCAGTGACAACACCAGTGTGACAGTCTTTGAAAGCAGCTTTCTCTCTGAAGTATGGTGGTTTTTTTTAATTTAAGGAACTTTGATGAAGTGTTTATCAGCAATAAGAATGGCTGTGTGAAAAAAAAGATACAGGGTTTTTTTTTATGGCCTTTTCTTAAAAGTTTTTTCTTGTCTGCTTACTTTTTGGTTTTGTGTTTTGGTTTTTTTTCTGAATACAGATGAGTTTTATGGCTTTCAGCTGTATGTTTTGATAAAACGCTGTACTTAACGGTGAACTGTTCATTTCTAAAGCCTTCTTATATACAGTCTGAAATGGTTGGCAGTGGTTGCTAAGAGACATACTATTCAAATATATCCACAAGTGTCTGTGTTATGTAGGTTGCTATTTCGGAAAATTTACTTCCCTTTTCTGTGTACGTTTAGTGTCAGAATACTCATGTAAATTATGGAAGTCTTGCAGCTTATCCATAAAAGTTAATACTGTATTGTTGAAACTTGATAACAAATTGGACATATCAAAATAGTAATTTTTTTTTGTTGTGGTTGGGTTGGGGGGGGGTTGTTTGTTTGGGTTTTTTTTGGGTTTTGGGTTTTTTTTTGTTTTGGTTTGGTTTTTTGTGTGTGTGTGGTGGGTTTTTTTGGGGGGCGGGGTTTGGTTTTGGGTTTTTTTTTTTTAATGAGAGACTAAGTCTTAGTTCAGCAATGTTTCCACAGAGGATCTGTGTAAGAGAACTGGAAATATAAATATTTTGCTGCTAAAAGCAGTCCAATAAGAAAATTAAAAATGTAAGTGTTTCTAGCTGTTTGCTGTCTTTGGGTGAAATTTGCTATTTGGGGAAGGATGAGGTGACTAGTTATTTAACCATAGAGCTAATGGAACAAGGCAATGTGTTTATAACCTCTGGAGGGCAGCTGACAAACCTCAACGTTTTGTCATGAAATTCCCACCACAAATTCTTAGTGCAAGGAAAAGGTAGTGGGATACTGTTTCAAGCTACGGAAACATCCAAAACCACGAAGAAAAATACGTACATCAATCCTAAACCTGGATGTCAGAAAGCAAAATCCCAGACCGTTTAACAACTTTTAATTAAATCTTTTTGTCTTTTTCCTTTTCTCCTCCTCAAAGTTTTCTAGGAGTTTAAAAGAAAGTGGGTAGTATATGTGCACTGATTTGTCTACTTATAATAGGTATTTATAATTTCTCTGAGAATTGAAGAAAATCTCATTTTCTACCATTACTGTAATAATCTTCTGACAGCATCTTAGATATTTGTAAGACCTCTTTGGCAAACTGTCTTCATTTCTCTGGCAAGACAGATACAGGTTGACAGTTACTTTCCACTTCATACGAGAGGGATACTGGTTGCTTATGACTACTGTGCTGAATGTCACTGTTTGCTCTGCATTTGAGGGGTTTGGGTTGTTGGGGAGGTTTGTTTTCTGGTTGGTTTGTTTGGGGTTTTTTTTGTTAATTGATTGATTTGTTTTGTTTTTAAATAAAGTTGGCTTTCTAACTTATTCCAAATGTCTGCCAGGATAGGCAATGCTGTGGTGTCAAAAAAGATGGAGTAAGGGGAAGCTCATACTTTTGTGGCAGAGGATTCAAAGGAAATAGCACAAAAATCTGCAGGTGATATTCCTGCTGTTCACTTTGTGCCCTCATTGTTAGAGGCAACTTCAGGTGTCAGTGTTTTGGGCTATATCTGGTACAATACAAGAGACCTCATGCTGTTCTCTTTTGACTAACATAATGATTCTGCTATCTTATAATTTGATTTAAGAGTCACTTAGGTTTTCTGGTGGGGGGGGTTGTTATTGGGTTGTTTGTTTTTTTTCTTAACCTGAAGGATTAAATTCCTCTCTTGATGTTTTGATTTGTGCAAAATCGGTGGGTATCTTGTAACAGCAGATCCAGTGTTGGCATAGACTTCACTGTTGAGCCTTTCCAGAGGGTGAAGACCAAGCAATCACTAGGGAGGCTGAAGAGCTCATAATATAAATTACAAGCAATTAGAAAAATGTGACCTTGACACAATGTTGTGGGAACAAAATATTAGAGCAAGTGAGGAACTTTTAGTTCTGCAGAGTGAAGGAATGGTGGATGTTAACAGGCCAACTGTCTTATTTTGTAGATAGGACAGCATCTGAGAATTTATTATTTAATTTATTTTGGGGAGAGCAAGTTGTTTAAAGACTTACAAAGTTTTCTTACATCAGAAGTGGAAACCAGTAAACTGAGTTTGATCATGTTGTGCTGGGGTCACAATATATTTTTAAATACTGTCCTTCTACACCTTGAATAACATGGATATCACATTCTTACATGCATGTGCTTTCACAAATTTAACTGCTGTATAAAAATCTCTTTCGTACTTGTCAAATGTCTACTGTTTCAGTTCTCTTTTTCCTTTAAACGCAGCTGTTGGAGCTATTTGACAGTGAAGACCCGCGAGAACGAGACTACCTAAAAACAGTCTTGCACAGAATTTATGGCAAGTTTCTGGGTCTTAGAGCATTTATCCGAAAACAGATTAATAATATTTTTCTACGGTAAGTTGCGGAAGAAGTTACTTTCTCTTATAAACATTTTAGGAAGCTGATAAATTACTTATATTTAACTTTTCTTGTTTTAGATTTGTTTATGAAACTGAACACTTCAATGGCGTAGCTGAACTGTTGGAAATTTTAGGAAGGTAAATGAGTCTTTATTGCCAGTCTCAAACTTGCCTTCTGGACACGTCAGCATAGTGTCACATTTGGAAAAAGTATTACTGTTAAGCCCTGATTCTGAAAACAGATGTGCACCCTTGTTCATCTTTAAGACCATGTGCACATCTCCATCCCATCTTTGCCATGAGTATATAACTGGATGTAACTTACAGCCAAAAGTGTTGGCTTGCTTTTGTGTATGTGTTAAATTTTGTGCACTTCATCCTTACATGCTGCACAATACTTTTTTCGGGCACACTAACAATGTGAATATTCTGAGGAAATCTAATTCTGGTGAAGTTAATTACTCAAGAAAACCTTGCTTACATGAATTTACAGACCACATAGGCAAGGTCTTATCTGTTTGGCAACAGGTTTGTGCAGCTGTTTATATGATTATTCCCAAGCCAGAGCTGAATTGCTACCTGGATACGTACTGCACTGCTAATCTAAAGCAGGACAAAAGTCAGCACCTGCTTACAAATGGCAGGAGCCTGCTATTTGTAAACGGTGCTGCCTGCTGAATTATCTTCATCTAGAAAGTGCTTTTTCAGACCTTGAGAATATTTTCTGTGCTGATAACACTAACAAATATTTCTCTTCTAATTTCTAGTATTATCAATGGTTTTGCTTTACCTCTGAAGGCAGAGCATAAACAGTTTCTGGTGAAGGTGCTGATCCCTTTACATACTGTCAGGAGTTTATCACTCTTCCATGCACAGGTATAAATAATAAAAATATTTTCTGCTTACAATGTGTTGGGTTTTTTTGGTGTTTTTTTTTTGGTGGTTTGGTTTGGGGTTTTTTGGGTTTTTTTGGGGGGGGGGGGGTTTGTGGGTTTTGAGGG
>JAAGNO010017743.1:0-15927 GCA_033439905.1 Ceryle rudis
CGCGGAGCCGGCGCTGGGGCGGAGCCGGGCGCACGGGCAGCGCCGGGCCGGGCTGGGCCGAGCCGGGCCGGGGGCAGGAAGATGGCGAACGTGCAGCTGGAGTTCCAGGCTAGCGCCGGCGAGGCGGACCCGCAGAGCCGCCCGCTGCTCGTTTTGGGACAGCTCCACAACCTCCACCGCTTGCCCTGGGCCCAGCTGCGGGGCAAGCTGCAGCCGCGGGTCACCGAGGAGGTGAGGCCGGGCCGCGGGGAGAGCGCGGTGTCCCCCGTTCCCCACACACCCCTCGCCCCCGCCCTGAGGCGGTGACCCCGACGCGGGGGGGAGCGTGGCCCCCGCCCCGGCACCGCCTCCCCCGGGGCGCCCGCGGGCCCTCCCCTCGAGGCCGCATCTCCCCGGCCCGGCCCCGAGCGGCCTCGTGGTGCGGGGGAGGCGGGGGCTCGCCCGCCTGCGGCTGCCTGCGCGGCGCCGGGGCCTGCTGCGGCGAGGGGGCCGGTGCCCGGCCAGGCGGGGCAGGAGCCTGCGGGGCTTGTGGGAGGGGACCCGGCCTTGAACCTCGGTGCCGGAGGGCTTTACCCCGTGAAAGCCCCTCGGAAAAAATAAAGGGGAAATGAGCCGGTCCGCTCAGCGGGCCGGGCTCGGGGCCGGCGGCAGCCTGTTGCCTCTGCGGGGGCGCCGGCGCAGCCCTTCCCCAGCGGCGGGTGCAGCCCCGCGGCCTCGTCCTCGCACACCCGAGCTCACCTCAACGGGTGGAAGGCGCTTTGCCCTCCTTTGAGGTGACCTGGAGATGTCTGCGGTTAACGCCTTCTCGGGTGCCGGATGGGGACCAGGGGCTGAACCCCGTTCCCTGCACAGGGGGGAGGGAGGTGGCAGCGCTTCCTTCTCCCCGGCTTCCAGCTTCTGCGGTGTGATGTGCGGAGCTGTTTATTTAGATGGTGTTGATGGCTTGTGGTAGAATACATGTTCTGCATCGCAGCTTTTAGGTTGCTAAGTGTTTGGCAGGTTGGGTTTTTTTGCTGGACTCCCGGGACTCTTATGACAATGTTTAGCTTGCTTTTTTTGTTTTTGATTTGAATTAAATTGTTGTGTGAGACAATAACTTGAGACTAGTAAATCAATCCATCTGTTTATCACTAGGAAAACTGTCTCAACTTAAAAATGCTCTGATGCAGCCTTTGCACTAAACAGTGTGGGTTTAGATTTTAATTAGCGTGGCTTAAAAGAGATGCTTGCAATAGAAAGTACATTTATATTTTCTGGTTAATAAACAGGTTTGTCATATTTCCTGTTTCTTTCCACTCTAGAGGTTATTGCGTTTAAAAATGTGCACAATTTTTTTGTTACCAACACCTAAAATCCTAATACACTAAAGAAGCACTTAAAGAGTACCTAAATATAGTGGGAATGAGATGGAAAGAAAAGCCTGTTATAGTTCTTTGTGTTTAAATTCTTCTCTCCCCAGATATGGCAGTCAGCTTTAAGCACTCTGAATCCAAACCCCACCGACAGCTGTCCTCTCTACCTGAATTACGCCACTGTGGCCGCTTTGCCTTCCAGGGTCAGCCGGCACAATAGTCCGTCTGCAGCTCAGTTCATCACCCGCCTGGTTAGAAACTGCCTTCCAGGAGGTGTCAACAGATGTATTGTTGTAAGTGGCTACTGAAAAATGCTTCTGGTGAAATGTCTAGTCAAGGATTTTAGCTGTATCCAAGGAGACTGGAGGTGGGCAAGTTTTACTGATATAATTATACTGACATTTTAAGCGGTTTGCACTGACGTGTAAACAAGACGTAACTGTCATAGCTTATGCATGTTCAAGCAGTTGGAGGGAATTACACTTGGGTACGTGCAACTAGGAATGTCCGTGCAAAGGGAACCAGTAGAGACTTTTTTTGAACTAGGACATGCTTCAGAAGGTTGACATGCAGTAGCCCCTGTGCAGGCTGCTATGTCTAGGTTTCATTTAAGGTGCCTTGTTTGTGTTACTCGCTGAGTTTTAAAAGTCTTAATGCAAACTAACGCTCCGCTGTGAGTCCTTTGCAGGACAAGCTCTTGGACTGCTTTTGGTCATCTTCTGTACAAGCCCAGTGAATTTGTTGTTTGTTTCTGTGGCTTCTCCAGATGAAGTCAGATTTCTAGGTTGACAGAGAAGACTCAAATAGTCAGTGTCAGCAATAAAATCTAATTCTGCTCTTCACTGGTAAAACTTAGTTGCAAGAGTAACAACTCTCCATTTTTTTTATTTATCTGAACTTTTTCAGAGTTAAGTATAAAACTGTTTTTCATTGGTAATTTTTGTAATGAACTTCAGTAAAATATTCTACGCATTAAAAAGCTTTTGTGTTAATATTAGCCACATTATCACATAATTTCTCTTTTGTTTCATTTGTTTGGAACACATATTGATGGTTCCCATGCTTTTTTTTTTTTGTCTTGATCTGTAGGCTGATGTGTGTTGATTACACTAGTATAATTAAAGCAGTCCAGCATCCTTATAAGGATGTACTTATTTCCACACAGTCAAGTCCAGCAGTGTAAGTCATTTCCACATGGGAAATGAACTGAACCAGTTCAGTGTGGTACCATTGGTAGTGCCACTCCATCCATGCCAAATGTGATGTATGAATAGCTCTTGATTCAGACATCAGTTATTTCCCACCCGCCTCCTTTTTCCACCCCCCTCCTCTTCACCACTGATAGTAGAGGTAACAAACAGCTCCTTTTAAATGTAGTCTTCCATATCCTTGATGTTGTCTGACTTGTTTATCTTCTGGTTGGTGTTTCAGATGGTCTGTGAGCGGTCTGAAGTCTTCGCTTCTGCTTGTGCACTGGCCAGGGCTTTCCCATTGTTCACACATCGGTCCAGTGCATCAAGGCGCACAGAGAAGAAAACTGTAACAGTAGAGTTTTTCCTGGTTGGACAAAACAATGGACCAATAGAAGTGGCAACACTTAAAGTAAGATTTGGGTTTTTTTCCATTATAATTTCTTTCCATTACTCCCTAAATTAATTTTTTTTTTCTTCAGTTTGTTGTATGCACAAATATATCATGTTTCAGACTACATATGGAATGTGGGTTGTATCTGAAGCAATAAAAGTGTCCTGGGTCAAAGTTCCTTGAAATGGATCAGTTCACAGCACCTGGGGGTAGGAATATGGAACATATTACTGCAGCAAAGTCTAAAGATGTTATTCAGAATTTAGATTCCAGGGGTGGAAAATGCCAAACAAATAACAAAAAGAAAATGCCTCCTTTCTCATGTTTATCACAGATGCAAATGGTGTATTTTTAGCCTTTAATATTATATTGCCTTCAGCGTGTGGGCTTCTGACTTTGTTTTACCCAGGCAAATCTGTATGTGGCTGTGCAGGTGAATATCACAGTGAAGTCACTGAACGTTGCTTATTCTAGGATCACATACTGCCTCTGCTATTTCTGTCTGATGTACCTTTCTTGCAGAACTGTAACCTGAAACAAGCCTGAGAGGCGATACAGCTTGGAGATGAGCTATACCTGACAGTTAAATGTGTCCAAGTCGTCTTTCAGTAGCAGATAATCAAAGACTCTTTCCATTACACCTGACTATTACAGAGAGAAAACTCCACATTGGGTAACTTTTAGTATGCCAGGTCATTCTTCCAAGATCCTAACTTGAAAGCTATTCCAGGGTTTGCACTTGAGCTCTTAGGCAACTTCCTGTTCAGTGCTCCAGGTTCTGCGCTTCAGTACAGATGGAGACTCGCTTAGCTGATCAGTCGGCGAGGTTATGCACATCCCTTAAAAATTTTGGCAATGTATTTGACAAAGGATACGGTGTTGCCGCATCTGAGATTCGCAGAATTGCAGCTTTAGGGTGTTTATTTTTCTTTCAGTATCTTTTCCTCCATACTGGGTCCTTACTCTATGAACTGATTTGGCCACAGCAGACGATGCCAGACCGGTTTTCAGGAAGGTGACAAAGACAGACATGCTATGAGTACAACTGTCGATCACTCAGTTTTTCCATGCCCTGAATCAGAAAAAATATAACTTGTGTCAAAAATAATTCCTTCAGATAGGTAGATTCCAAACCACTTGGGTTATAGAAAACAAAGCTGAAATTATTTCCACCTCCTGTTCTTCCCCTTGATGTCAATGCCAAAACTATTACTGGCTTCCTCCAAACTAAGTTTTCACCCCTTAAATTCAACCAGCACCAGACAGCTAATGTAGAGTATGGAAGAGGCATGTGGTAGGATTTCTTTAGCTAAATCTCTTGCTCAGCGTGTTGCTGTATTCTGCACCTACTACGCTGTCCACAATATTTTGTGAGGACTAGCAGAGGTTGTCATCGTTTTACAAGGCACGTACTAAGGGCTGCCTTTACCCAGGTTCTCTTGAGTACTCTGGAAGCCAAACACAGGCACAGCTTATTTCTGTAAGTCCTGTTTTTTCCCTCAGACTTGGCCTTTGGGTTAGAGCATCTCCATTTACCTGCATGGTCATAGCGGTGAATCACTCCCAACCTACCTTGGCTCCTGAAGAGGGACCTATCCCTTTAGGGGAAGTACAGCAACCAAAAGTAATTGCAGGGAGTTGGGCACTGCTCCAAAGCAAGCCAAAGTTTATGAGTCTGCTGGGATACAGAATGGGTAGGCCAGTCTGGCCAAGCCAGACTGCAGATACCTCGGCACGAATGACTCTCCGACACACCAGATTCCTTTGAAACCCATCTTGACTCACCCATCTACTGTGTGTGGTCTTCAGTGTGGTGTGGCTACTGGAAAGCTTGAACAAAGTTTCCTTCCGCCTAGTCTTTTTGTTCCAAGTTGTTGATTCATGGGAGTTAAAAGTTGTAGCTTAGTATCTGGTGCCTTCATGGTCCTTTTTGCCAGGAGGATTCTTCTTTAAGGAAACAGCCTTGGCATGCTTGCTGTTGACCGTTTTGATTCTGTCCACTATTGCTTAGATAAGTTTTTATTCGATCCAGGTGAGGATCGGTCCATTTTCCCACAGGAATGAGGAAACAGTTGCAGGCATGTTTTATACAAATATGAAATATTCTACATTATCCATGGGCCTGCCATATAGAATGTCTCACGGTAGTAAGATTTATTGCACTCGGCCACTTTGTGTGCCATATATAAACTCTGTGGTTTCCCATGTTGTAGATTTTATAATCTGTTTTCCAACCCAAGCAGCCTACAAGCTGTTCCTCTTATCTTTTTTTCCTCAACCTCACACCTCCTTCTTGGTCTCACTTTGATTGCGGAGAAGGCTACTAATTTTGCAATATCAATTTACTGGGGAAAGGAATACAGTTGCTTAGAAATGAGAACATAAGGAAAAATAAGTTAATAGATACAAAAAAGAATGCTTAGCTTGGTTGCCATTATTTAATACTGTACAACTGCCTGTGATCCGTTGCAGTTAAGCATTAATGTGCTCCAAAGGTACCACACATCTGGTGCAGGCTGTGTAGGACTAAAGACAAAGCTATACAGAAAACTGGCCAAAGCAAGGCCAGTTCTCAGGTGTCCTCACTTCTTTTCATAGTGTTTGGCAAATGCTACAGAAGGAGTCAGGCTGGCTGCTCGAATTGTGGACACCCCATGCAATGAGATGAACACAGATAACTTCCTGGAGGTAGGTAATACACCTGATGAGTAAGGGTTACTAATTGTAAGTCTAGACTGCAGTAATCAAGAACTAGTGTTGCCATCTCTGAGCAAAACCCGTATGTCAGCAGTGGGAAGCACATCAGAGAACCTGCCCAAGGATGCTGAGGCGATTTCTTTGGCCTTTAATATTTCATAGAACTTTGGTAAGTCAGAAGGAGGCAGAGTGTACAGCTTGGGGTAAGGCACTGGGAGTCAGAAGACATGAGCTCTTGATTCAGTCATGAGACTGGCTTCTTTGCCAGTACTAATGTTGTCTTAAGTCTGATGGTGATAAGAGTTTCTGAAATTATGGGATAGAAGTTGACATGTTTCCAAATGAGTTTTATCATAAAGATCTGGAAAGCTGTTGAGAATTAAAATATTCCTGTCCTATTGCATCACGATCCAGTAGAGTGAACAGATGGTCTTTACCTCTGAAGATTTCTTTTATTGGCAGAGCTTAAAGGTCAAATGTGTATTTCATGCCATAGTAAGTCAAGGGTGTCTCAGTGGAACTAGGCCATTGGAAAACCAGCAGCACTCCCCAAATTGTGAATGTTTGTATGTATACGCATGCAAAAAATCACACAGAACCCTGAATGGGTACCCGTAGGTGTGCAAAGACACACTGTGTCCTCCTGATGGCTGATTGACAATGTCCTTTTTCTTTTCATGATTAAGGAAATCAAAAAAGTTGCCAAGGATCTTGGGATTACTCCTACCATTATTCGAGATGAGGAGCTGAAAGAGAGAGGCTTTGGAGGTATGTCTTGTTGAAAATTCTGCTTTTTTTCCTAGCAGTTAATTGGAATGTTTTCCCCTCTCCCTTGTGATGTGTTATTGCAGATTTTTGAAACAATTTTGAGTTTTGTTGCCTATAGTATTCCAAGGTGTTTTACGGCAAATAGACACAGACTGCTCCCCACAGTCTTTCTTCCCCAAAAGTGATTTAATTCTCTGTTTTTCAGGTATCTATGGAGTTGGCAAGGCAGCTCTGCATCCTCCAGCCCTGGCAGTTCTCAGTCACACTCCAGATGGTGCTACACAGACCATTGCATGGGTGGGCAAAGGTATTGTGTATGACACTGGCGGACTCAGCATTAAGGGAAAGGTATGTAACACTTGTTCTTCTGCTGCCTTTGCTTACACTGCTGTTTTCTGATGGAATTAATTCAGTTAATGTCTGTAGGAATCCAAGGTATACTGGTTTGAGTAAACGCTTGGTCTGCTGTCATCCACATGATGGATGTGAGAGGAGAAGACTGAATAGGATTCAAGGAACACTCTACAGACCAGTTAGCTACCTGATATTTTGCCCTTTAAGTATTGCCCACTCCTAAGAGAAAGCTAGAAACAAAGATGTTTAATTTCTGATTTTGTAGATAGATCTAAAACCCATTTGAGCTGTCCTCAGTGCAAACCTTGTAAACAACCTTTTTCTTTTTAGTTTTCTAACAAATTAGCAGCAGAGGTTTAGTGTTTTCCAGCTCTAAGGCAAGATCCACCCAATAAGCAGATGCACGTGTTTCTGTTATGGCTAAGTGCTGTCAAATCTGGAGTTACAGGAAGATCAGAAATACTAGTTTTAGCAGGCATTACTGTGAAATTCTCTTTTAAAGAAAAAAAAATAATCCTGTGGTTCTGTTTAAACAGACTACTATGCCTGGAATGAAACGAGACTGTGGTGGAGCAGCTGCTATTTTGGGTGCCTTCAAAGCCACTGTAAAGCAAGTAAGTAAAATGTGTTAATTGGTATCATGTATCCCAGCATTGCCAAGGAGCAGTTTGGCTTTTGGATAAATTCCCAGATACAGAGGCCAGTTGAATCCTGGAGTTCTAACCTGCCACTGCTGTTAGTGATCTTGAGCCACTCTGCTCTTTCTGATATTTTAAGAAAATATTTCTAATCTTTAACAGGATCTTGAGAATTGTGAGAAATTCCTTGAGTGCCTTTTTTTTTTTTTTTTTTTTTTTTTTTTTTTAAGACTCTTTCTTTAATTTCAGGCTTTGTTCTGTGGATTTCAGTGGTTTCTAGTTCCTTAACACCAGTATAAATCTGGTTCATCCAGTACTGATTTTGTTTAAGCTGTGGGATTTGGGGCAGCTGTCAACCCCTTAGCAAAGAAGGGGATGAGTGACTCTGTGATACAAAGTCTGTCCATATTCCAAATTCTGTGCCAGTTCTAATATTAACCTACTGGAGAAATGGTATCTCTGGTCTCATCAAGAGCTGCTTGTTGGTTTGCTCCTGAAAGTACTAGGGGAGCTGAGAGGAAGCCAGGTATTGAAATATGAAGAATTAAAAAATTGCATATTGCACTTTAACAATATGAACCTGGGGGAAAGAAGTGTCTGCTGCCAATAAAACTGCCCTCTTCACAAATCCTGTGACTGACTCTTGCTGACAGAGCAGCTATTGCCTCCAAGGAGTATCCAAAGTTCAAAGAACATTAACTGCTGCAGATTAATGCATATGTGTGACGGAAGCTTTGTCCAGAGACTGATCAATGCCAAATTCACATTTCTCAACAGTTTAGCTCTGTGCCTTGGCCCTAGCAGCACGTTTGATGTGGAAAGATTGTAAACTCCACAGTTATCTGCAGAGACTTAAAATTGAAAACAGATTTGTGAGCTGCATCTTGGGCAAAACAGCTACCTTTCCATAACTGCGTCCTTCAGAAGGTTAGATCCCATGTTTCCAAGGGACAAGAACTAGAACTTAACGCAGTGCTTGGGGAGAGTCTGGGAAAGCCATGGATGTGGTACCTTCTTTCAGTGATTAGCTCCTTGTTTCCAAAGTGGTTTTTGTGTGTAATTGTCTGCTGAGAGAAGTTACATTCACAATCACAGTAGGTGTGAACAAAAGCGATCTGTCATTTCATATGCAATTATTGCAACAATGAATAAACTGGCAGTGATGTTTGGACAGACTGAGCCTGAAGAAGCTCTTGTACCTCACAGGAACGCTGTGTCTTTATATGTAAAAAACAAAAGCATGATCTCACTACTTAATTTTACAACTGCATGTAATAAGACCTGTTAATGAAATCCCTCCAGAAAATGTATTCAGATGGGCAGTGGAAAGAATTTGTTGTTACAGTTTCAAGACTTTTTTGGGTTTTGAAATGCTCTTAAGAATAATATAAAGCTGGAAGAAGTTTAAATTAGTTACGCTTTGTCACAGAGACTGAAGTTGGAAGCATGTGTTGGATAGAAAGCTCAGTGGGAAGGGGGGCAGAAGTTATTATCCATCTTCAGAAAATATCTGCCTACAAGCTGTTCCAACAGTTTTACAACGTGATTTAAGAACAAAAGTTTTTGGATAGCAAAATTAAGCAAGTGATTTTTCCTAGAAAGATGCATTTCATCTGTTGTGAGCTTTCCAACACAAGGGAGAAGAGAAAAACATTCACATGAATTTTTGAAATCCTTCTTGATCCTGCATGTTGAGGTGGTGAATCCTGCTTTTGAAGAGCTACAGAGAGAACGAGATTCAGGAAAAGGCAGCTGATGCTGGAAGCAATTTTTCTCTTTTTACCGCTAGATTAACCTTGTCTCCCACTTGGAGGAGGAAAATCTGGTGCAGTCCAGTGAGAGACTGTGAACAGAGTGGGGGGTTTTGCTGCACAGACCATTTCAGAAGAGCACAGGGGTGTAGGTGGCAGGTTATCATACCAGCAATGCTGTTGCCTCCCTGGTTGGACTAGGAATTGTGATGTTACTTTATGGCTTCTAGATGCTGCCTGTTATTTTGAAAGGTTTCGACTGATGCATTTGCCCTTTAGACTTCAGAACATTAGTCCAGATTTCTTCAGCTACAAACTTTTATCAAGAGATTAACAGTAAAACTGACCCTGATTTCCCTAGGATGTTTTTCTCTTGATGGTTTTAAGGCTAGATATCCCGACTGAGGAAGAACTGGTTTTATTTGTTAAATGCTGTTGTGTGCCCTTCTGTTCCTAGAATCTCTCCACACAGTACAGCCATTGTATAAGTAACATGATCATCATATATTTTAAAATATTATCCATAACCACATAAGCTCTTGATTTTAAACCAAAGTAAACCAGAATGGGATATGCCAGAAGAGAGGGGGCTGGGGGGCAGGAAGGGTTTAAAAATGCTGTGTACCTTCCAGCAGGAATGATACATGAAAAAACAACAACAAACACCCACTGCTCCCCCAAAAATCAACTTTGTCCTAGTCATGAATATTTTTGATTTTACATGGAAAGAGAGAGAATAGATCCTGATAGTGTGTATGTGACCCATGGTACAGGTTGGATGCTGAAGGACAGCAAGCTGTGTTGTTGGCAGCTGCGAGATCCACTGAGACATGGAGTTCCACCACATTTCAGGATTGCCACAGTCAAAGTTACTTTCCAAAAAAGTTGTCAGGGATGGAATGTGATGAACTGGAGTTGTTTCTTTAGGGAACATATACAGTTCATAAATGGTTGCATATTAGCATTTTTCATTTCATCCTTTTCTGCTATTATTTTAGTCTCTTCCTCACTGTGGCCAAAGTAATGGGAAGGATCTCAGTTTCGCATTTAGCCCCAGTTGTGTCTGTTGTTACTAGACACTAAATAAAACCAGCAGAAAAGACAAGGTTTGGAAAATAATGCCAAGCATCCTGACTGGCTCTGTAATGTCCTCTCACAAGCCTGTATAACTGTCATGTTGAAAGCATCTGTTGCTTGTATCTTTCCTTTATGGCTACAAAAGGTGGAGTTGAACAGCCCAGACCTATTGTCTGTGATCTCTGTTTTGAGTCTACATTAGAATAGTGTTAAAATTAGATGAATGAAGTGTTGCAACTTTGGAGGTGCATTCTGCTGATTTTCATGCAGGGGCACTAGTTTAGTGACTTGGGGTTTCTTTTCTGTGAGCCTGGAAGTTTCCCAGTGAGCTCAGTGGGCTTTGGAGTGGTGACTAAACATAACACCCTCTAGTTCTGTCTGCATGCTGCATATAAAAGGTGTTTGAATTTGATACCTTGCCACTGAGAGAAGATTGTACCAATCACTGCTGAAATGGCAAGGGCTTTCTAGATCCCTTCCCTAATTGTCTGTCACATGCTTTTATTTGTTCTCCAGTGAGAACTCTTAAACAGTTAGATGTTACCTCCTCTCCTGCTTTCTCTGTCTCTTGGCCTCTGCTTCAAGATATAAGACATTCCTCACAAACTTCCCATGTAATTAGCAGCATTGCTGTCAAGACATCGTAATTCCTCGTTGATTGCAGTCCAAATACATTAGCTTGCTGTGAATCAAAAGCCATTTCTCTCCTATTGTTGTTACAGGGTTTTAAAGACAATCTTCATGCTGTTTTTTGTTTGGCTGAGAATGCGGTCGGACCACGTGCAACAAGACCTGATGACATTCACGTTCTTTACTCTGGAAAGTAAGATTGAATCTGTCCTTTTCACAGAAACATTGAGAGAAAACATCATCTCTGGTTCTGAGTACCATGTAGATTGTGAACCCACCCTTCACAAGCTCCCCTAAACACTGATAATGGTATGTCAGACAGCTATAGTCATGAGCTTTAAGTGTGCTTAGAGTTTCCTGTTGGGTATGTAAATAGACAACAAAATATGTATCACTTATATCATGAGATGAAGTTTCCTTAAAGAACTCAGGTTGAGGAGGTTTTTCCCGTTACAACCAGTTTTCTGTGTTCACCAGTAGCCTATATTATCTCGGTCACCAGGGCAGGCTACAAGTGTATGAGAATCTCTTGTTCTAAGCAGTGTGATACCTGTTTGTATGGTATGGCAGCAGTTTGTAAAATCCCAGCTCAACGTGCTGGGCCTTATATAGGTCTGACAGGTAGACCCAGCCATGAGGACAGTGCTGTTAGAACCCTTTTCTGCGTGTGCTCTCTCAGGATGCTGGCAGCTGGGGAATAACCAGCCATACAGACTTGCAGAGTCAAAGAAAAAAGCACATGAGGTTTGAATCTGCTTTCTCATCCACTATTCTAGTCCAGACAGATGACGCTTAACTTCCAGCTTGGAGCACCCTTGTATTAAATGCCCTCTGCTCTTCCTAGAACTGTGGAAATCAATAACACTGATGCAGAAGGTAGACTGATACTGGCTGATGGAGTAGCTTATGCGTGCAAAGATCTTGGAGCTGATATCATTCTTGATATGGCCACTCTTACTGGAGCTCAGGTACTGACACTGAACTGCTAGGGCACAGGGGGTGCTTCCTTCTGCTGTCCGTGCTTACACGGTCCTTTGCCTCTGTTCTGCTAGTCTTTGGAGGAGGTAGATACTGGGAACTGTTGTTCTGGATGGTGGCTTCCTGGACTTGTGCAAGGGAAAGTTGCTGGCAGCAACCCCAGCGAGCTGTAATCCTGTGTGCATGTGATTTAAAACTGCATTACTCAAGCAGGTTTTGTTTTGGGTTTTGGGGGTTTTTTTTGTTCTTTATGCAACTTTTTCAAGTTTTCAGGCTGTTTGAGAGATTGACACATTGCTGGGGTATCCTCTTGTGCGTGTGTGTTTGTGTGTGCTAGATGTTTTATTTATAATTCATTGCTGATTTTATTTCTAGGGGTGAATAGTTGTAATATAGTTTGCTGCTCAGTAACTGTAAAGAAATATTTCTGGGGGACAGCGCTTTGAATAGTCCAGACAAATGCAGACTGTTTCACTGTGAAAGGATTTTCAGAAGTTTTAAAAGATTCAGCAGAACTACAATGGCTTTGTCTACATTTGTAACACTAAATTCTCCTGAAATAGTTTTGATAACGTTTTTCTTCTTGGTGGTTTTAAGTGAAAAGCAGCTGTTAATGCTGAGATGGAGTAATACAGAATTATCCTACCCAATACAACTAAGGTGAATTCTTCATGATTCTGTATTCTGTTTCACTAGGGAATTGCTACAGGAAAGTATCATGCTGCTGTCCTTACCAATAACGAAGAGTGGGAAAAGGCTTGTGTTAAAGCTGGCAGGAACTGTGGAGACTTGGTCCATCCTCTTGTGTATTGCCCTGAGCTCCACTTCAGCGAATTTACCTCTGCTGTAGCTGATATGAAGAACTCTGTGGCAGTAAGATTTTTATTTTCTTTTATTACATAAAAACATGTGTGTTCTAGATAATGTGCTGGCCTGTAGATAGCTGGCTGAAAGCTCTTCATGTGGACTGTAATCTTTTAGAAGTGGGCCATATAATTATCGCCTTCAGGGTCTTTTACCTGGGGATTTTGCAGGCTGTATGTCACTACACTGATCTTTAGTGTCAGTTTTAAACATTACAGCCTGCTGCAAAAGGTATCTTTGGGCTGCTTGCCTTTTAAGCATGGCTCTGACATGAATGCTATGTTCCTGTATGGAGGCTGTGTACAACGTCAAGATGGATATTCCTCAGATCATATATAACCAGCAGAGACAGTAACTGGAAATGCAGAAACGAGGAAATTGAGAATAGAGGCCTCAGGGATGGCTGCAGCTGCTTTTGCTGTGTTTGAGAGGTACAGTGTGCAGTTAAGTTCCAAAAACACTGCAGAAAGGAGCTGGGGCAGAAGAGGAATTGAGCAGGGCCAGACTGCTACCAGGAATCAAGTCAAAGGATTTACAGTATAGCTGGTTTGCAAGACTGTGCTTTAGGGCCATTCATTAAGCTTTGAACTAGATTTGCACAGCTGTCTTTTCTGTAGGTAAGAATAAAACTCCAGCATTTTCTTTTCTTGTAAGACCAGTTGTATTTTTATTCTTTCTACAGGACCGAGACAATACCCCAAGCTCCTGTGCCGGGCTCTTCATTGCTTCTCACATTGGCTTTGACTGGCCTGGAATTTGGGTCCATATAGACATTGCTGCACCTGTTCATGCAGTGAGTATGTTCACGTGGCTCCTGACGCTTCCCTGCTTGTGCCTGCAGATACTCTGAACTCTGTGCCATTAAATTCAAAGCAAGAGAATTAGGTCAAGAAGAGTTATTTTGAAAACTCTTAATCTGAGGAGGGTGTTTCTTTGTTTTGGTAGCTTCATCTGTTCATAGTTTTCATTCTGGTTTTAAAAATACTCTTAATGGGCACTTTAATCAGCAACATCTTTATCACTGTAAATTTCAACAACTTGCCTGCTTTCTGTTCATGGCAGTAATCCTAGTCTTCTGTTTTCACTCAGATTGTTTTAAGATAATTGGTCAGAGTTGATCATCCTGCCTGCTGACCTGTAGCAGAGAAAACATTTGTTTCCTCTTGGGGGGTTTCCCATCCTCCCTCTGATTGGAAAAAAGAACATACACAAGTTCCAAAAAAAACCCCAAAAGAAAGCCAATTTACACCCCCCAGCTCCCTATTTTTTAAACAACTTACTCAGCTCATACTCCAAATCCATTCTCATGCTGGGTAGAACATTCCCTGCCCTGAACACTTGCACAAATAATCATTTACGTGAGCATAAATCCACCCTCGAATCAGCGTGAGCTCTGTTCTCATGTGAATCAACTGGTGCATTGGTTTAGTCTTAACTGGGATAGATTCCAATAGCACTAAGGGTACAGAAACACAAGCTGAGCAGGTCTGCCCTGGACCCTGAGTATTCCCCGTGGCCGTGTGCCGTCACTGCTCTTGTTGAGTGAGTAAGTAAATTAAAACTAGTTGAAAATGATACAGTCTGGAGTGTGACGACGTGCGTTGTGTTGTGGTTTGGTTTTTTTCCTAGGGTGAACGAGCTACTGGCTATGGTGTGGCTTTGTTGCTGTCCTTGTTTGGAGGGGCATCTGAAGACCCTTTGCTAAACATGGTGTCCCCTCTTGGGTGCAACGGAGACTCTCCCACTGAAGATATGGAGAGGGATTCCAAAAGGCGGCGCCTGGTTTAACGTGCCCCTAGCCCTCGGTGATGGGGAGCATGGGTTACCTCACTTTGCACTGATTCATTCTCAAGCAATGAAAATGTCACACATCAGAAATTGCCATTATTTCTTTTTTTTTTTACTCTCATGACAAGATTTGTTACTTGTTTCTGATAAAACCAACCTGATTTCTTGGGTTTTTTTTAAATTATTGGTGCACACAGTTGCTGAACAGTATCAGTGGTGCAGAGTCCAGGCTCAACTAACTGTATCAGGAAGAGGACACCTCCTCCTCTGAGCTCCTCACAAAACCTAACTAAGTGCATTAATGCATGAGAAGCTCTCTCTAGTCTGAAGAAGCAACTGCAGCTATTGCTTAACAAAGCCTTCTGAATTACTTACTATATGTGAAGTTGTATCAGGTGTTTGTGCAGGCCCCACTACATCTCAGAACAAAAGACAAGGAAAAAAAACCTGTAAAGTTGGCTTACTCAGTGACAATTTAGCTTAGCAGCAAAGGAGATGTAATGAGAAAAAGGCCTATAGTTTTAATAAGGTGCTGTTTCCGCATGTTTAATGTTTTTCTGACCAGTAAAATCAACGAGAGTGGTCCAGATCATATCTCTGCATAAATCTTTCACAAACTACAGAATGTATTCACATTAAATGAGGAAGAAAATAGAGGGACTGTGATTGAGTAAAATCGGTTTACAAAGCAGAGTGGCTTCTTGCCACTTAATAAATTTATTATTATTAAAGCCGCTTACGTATCCCATGTGGCGTTTCATGGTGTTATTTACATTTCTGAGAACACTGAGTGCTCCAGAAGTTTGTGCGTGATATCATTACTCTGTTCAAATTCCTTTTCCTAGCACTCATACATCTGAAAACAGACCTAATAGAGTAACAGCTTATGCTGAAGGGTTCGAGGCAGTTCTGAAGAGCTTACACTGATGCACTTCATTCGATTCAACAGTAATCGGGGATGCGTTGTATTAGTTTCTGTATGAGCCAGTCACAAGGAGCTTACAAGCACCGGTTTGGCTTGGACACCCACGGGAAATGACTTGCCCCCATTTATGTAATGTCAGCAGCAGAGCTGGGAACAGAGTGACCACATTTGAATCAGTGTTGGTCCCTGCCCCACGGTTCAAGTGTCAGCCTTTGGAAACATTTCTTGGCTCAGCTAGAGCGTTGATGGTGAAAAATCCCACCCAGCACACACTTTTGGCTGCTTTGCAGATAAAGTCAAGCTGAGTCGTGATGAATTGCACCTTTCCCTGTGTCGGAGGTGGTCTCTGGAGAGAACTAGTGCTAGGTTTTGAGTTCCAGCAATGAGGTACACATCTGGTTTAGGCATGAGTCTTTTTGATTAAAGACTTCATGGAAAGCTTAATGCAGAAGGGAGAAGAAACATTTTTCATTCTGTTTTTGTGGCTGTACTTGATTCTAAGACAGAATGTAACTTTTATA
>JAAGNO010017743.1:16027-26778 GCA_033439905.1 Ceryle rudis
TATATATATAAAAAAAAAAATCTTCATTATTTCCTATATTTGCTTCTCCTTTGCAGTTCTGGTTCTCTAGTCCACTTGATCATAGTTTTAAGACATCTGTATATAAATGAGTTCTGTCTTTGGTCATTCTAGGCACTCGGTATAAAGCCCTCTGTGGTACCAAAACTGCTGTGGGAAACATGTTGATGAAGAGTTATTTTCATTACTGACTCCAGCGAAGCTAATGGCAAAATATTCTAATTTCAGTGCTTTGGAATTAAGTCTTTGATGTCCATCTTGTAGACACACTTTTCAAATTGATCGATTCCAATTTTGAAATACAGTGTTTTGCCAAAATGAGGCAGATTTGGACATCAGTACCCTGCAGTTTTGTGGCATAAAGCTGAATTCTAATGTTGCTGAATGCAGCAAGCCCAGATAAAGGCGGAATTGGATTTTAATGCCTGATTATCATATTCTTCAATTTTGCTGTGTCTCAAAGCATATATTTCTGCTGAATTTAATTTGGAAGGTGCTTAATGGTCATCCTTAAAAAGAAATGGCTAAAATTAAGGAAATCTAACATGAAATACCTGAAAAGCAAATGCAACAAAAACTGAAAACCAGCTTAAGTTTCAATAAGCAGAGTAAAGTAAACCAATCTAAGACCTAATACTAAAAAGTTCTGATGCTTCCTGTTTCAGAGATACAAAATAAAGACTTTAATTTTTCAATTCCATAATAAAATCTCTTGCTACTCCTAGTGTACATTATTAGTCCCTTCTGTTTAAATAAGAGGTCTATTCTCCAGAGCAGAAGCTTAGGGCCTACCCAAGACAGTGCTTTCCAAACAGATGATTCTCAGTGATTCACAGACCTTTCACTGGGATCGTTCCTGTTAAGCTCACGGTGTTGCTTAACCCCCCACGTTAGTTACGAGAGTTTTAGTTCCTCCACGACCCTCTTCCACTGCCTGGATTCACTTACCTGCTTTCAGGCACTGGGCAGTTTTAACTTCTGCTCTGGCATTTGCCTTGAAGTATCTTGGTATGAGACCTGGAGGAAATCTACAGCAGGGGAGATCCCAAAACTGCCTTTGAGGTAGCAGATGCTCAATGTCAGAAATTGGTTTTGTAGGACAGTTACCAAAGAGAAACAGATTTCTGTTGCACAGTGAAGCTGGAATTTGGTTGCTGCAGCTGCCGCCCAGTTCTGCTAAACACTGTGTGGCCTCAAGTGGGCAGATTGCAGAAGCTATTCGATGTTCTCACAGCCTTTATGGCCATCCCAACTGAGTGCTCTACAATTACTAATGTGTAGCTTTACTGTCCCTTCTACGTGACAAAGCAGCGATTATCCACAGGAAACAGTTCCAGACACCAGAAGTTGACCAGTGGATTTAGGTGATTACACTTGAAGTATATTCTGGCACCACTTAAGCAACTTTAAATGCTCCTACGCTGGGCAGCGTGTACCTGTGTAGTTTTGTAAAATTGCTAGGTCCTGGGTCCTCGAGGCAGCGGGGTACCCTGCACCAACCCTTCAAAGGTAATGAAGCACAGGGCTCAGTGAGCTGGTGAAGATCACCCCAATATCTAAGCAGAGAACTGAAACCTGGGGGTTCCCAAGCTCCAGGTTCCCAGATGTCCTCTTACTTCTCAGCTGCCTTCTGAGCAACCACAGGAGATGCAGCCAGGTCATAGACCTGACACCAGGCTCCAGAAGCAGTATAAAGCCAGGGAGGTGCCTCTCGAGGTTGTTTAGCAGAAATTAGAGCTTAAAATATTACAGCTGTGGGCCCAACACTTTCAAGAGGAGGTTGACAATTAGGCGTGAGCTGATACGCTCCCCCAGGAGATTTCCTTCCTATTTCCTTTTTGGAGTTGTGCTGCTGTTACCTGAGGATGGTCCAGTGGAAGCTGACACAGGCAGCAGGTGAGTTAGCAAGCTCCTCTGCCATGGCCACTGAGCTCTGCAGACACACTGTCCATAGCACACCAGTGCTGCTCTTTATCATGTTGACAACAGTGTCCTCTGGGCAGTAGTTTGCTATGAGCTGCATGACAGGCTTGGGAGGGGAGGAAAAGGGTGAACTGCTGGCTTGCTAAAGCAAAGAGGAGTTGGTGTTTTATGGATTGCCCAAGGCCAGTGTGCTCAGTCAGGGAAAAACCTGGCTGATGTTTTCAGCTTGTAAACCTTACTACAGAAAAGGTCTTCGCTGACTTTGCTGCATTTTATGTGGAGCAAATTAAGCCAACAGCATTTTAACCACATCTTGGCACTGTCAAATGCTGTCTGAACTGGGGACCGGCAACAGGCACATAACCAGAGTTTTACTGAGGGCCCAGTCCCTAGAGGAATGATGGATTTACCCAAACTTGCTTATGGATTAACTCTTGCTGGGCAGTACTGACACTGGCAGAGTGTTTACATGGTGCAGTAGAGATGGGTGTGCTCCCTCTGATGTGCTGAGACAGCACTTCCCGGCCTCTCGCATTGTGCTGTGATGTACTAGCCAGGTTGAGTATGGCACTACTGTAACTGGTAGAGCAGTGAGCACAGTGCCGTGCACAGACACCCCAGCTGGGCTCTGTGCACATCTTTACATCCTACGGGGGCCCTGCACTCGCATGTTAGAGGTATCAGATTCTTGGGCAGCACTTACCTGGTGCAGGACGTAGTGATTTGTTGTGTTGTTGTATGCTGCTGGAGTAAAAGGGATCAAAATTCTCTGCTAACTCACAGCAAATGATGACTTGGAGAAGAAGGGTCTGACAGGGTGCTCTAAATGCAGCCCTTGTAGCAGCAGGGCTACGTGTAGCCTGAGGAGGTGAACTAGCCTAGTCCCTTACCAGAGGTACAGAGAGAAAAGCTATTCTGGAGGATACTGTGCTCTGAGTGGCTATGAGAGCAAACTGTTTCCTGCTGACTACAGGGAGCCTGGGTTGGCGAGTGGTTGTAAATACCTCCTCCTGCATCTGGGACAGCATTTACAAAGTCAACAAAATGTGTGATGTTGTAAGGCAGAAACTAAAGTGGGGCTTGCTGCATCCACACTTCTCACTCCTTTACCTTTCTTCTGTCATTTTCCTCCTTGCTGTTTTACATGGACTGAACAGGCTCCACTTAACATTAAGGTGCTGTGTTAAACTCTCTCAGCTATTGAGTTTTGAACTTGTATGTCATGCTTTGGTCAGAGGAACCCCTTACCTTGTAACTAACCCTTTGTGAGGAGTTCAGAGATGGCCAGGGGTTGGTTGGTCACCCTTGCCACAAACAAAAGTGGCATAAAAAACAAAGGAGGCCACACAGTACAGCTCAGTACGAGCCTGCATTCTGCATTTCACAATCATTTTCCTCTCCTGCTCCGTAAGGCTGAGAATATTTTTGCAAAGAAAGAAAATTTTAGTGAATTTTCCACAGCTGTTTTCAGAAGCTTTTGTGAAAAGGGATTGCACAACAGGAGTCACTCACCTTCTTGGACACTCTCCAGCCTTTCATAATGAAAATGTTAGCATATAAATCATATAAGCACAGATCCAGCTGCAGAAGCAGAGGGTCGTGTTAGTCCAGACCCATTTTGGTTCCCTTTGGGTGTGTTGGACTTTACCTATAGCTTCTGGTTTGAATTCTGCTGGGCAGTTGAGCCATGCTGAGTGTCTGGGAGTGGAGAAATCACAGATACTCCTTTCTTTGGGTAGAGTATGAGCGTGGGAGGCGTGGAAATCCCATCCTGTTTGTAATGGGGATAAAACTTTGGACAAAGTCATTTTTTGAAAAATACTGTCTGGGACATGGAGACAAATGCCTCTATTCCAGGACTGTTCCACGTGAGCCAGGGCATCTTTTTATCTTCTAGTACCTATGCACACAACTACTGTTAGTCACGTTTGCTACAGCAGGGCTAGGGACCTGTGAAATAAACATCCATACAAGACAGGGGTCCTTTTATACTTAGGCTACACTGAATCAGAAGCTGCACAAAGTCACACTAGACAATCAAATTGGGTTTTCTCCTTTTGCAGGTGTAAGAGATGGAATTAGTGCATCTCATTCCTTAGCCCACGTTATGGTTTGTGTCCTGGAAATTCTGTTGCCTTGATGTGTGAGGACTTCTAGGCTCTGGATGGGCGACTAATAGTTTTCAAAAACTGCAGTGAGGGGATTTTTATTTTTCCCTTTCATATTTTCTTTCAAATGCTTCTCTTACACAAAACCCACAGACAGAGTTCCAGGCAGTGTCCACCCATATGAAACCAGACATTTTTTCCATAATCTTTTTATAGATTTGATAATATTTAACTCAGCATGTATTAAAAATGTATGGAGTACATAAAATTCATTATAAATGTCACCAAATGGGCCAATGGCTTTTTAATATCGCTGCCACAAGACTACATTTTAACCTATTTCCTGTCTGGATCCATTCCAGTGGCAATTCCAGGAGGGGAATATATTTAGTCTATATTTACTTAGTCTGTTTAACTTTCAGTTAGTGTCTTTGGCTCATCCCGTGGCTATGCTATTTTGGGATGATTTATACAATATTTACATTAAATTCTGCTAATATTTCCTTGCCTCTTGAAGTCGGATTACACTATTTACATCTCAAAGTCCTGAGCTGGAGGAATAAGCAGCTGTTCCAGGCACCAGAGAGAATTTAGCATAGGGGTGGCTGCCAGAAATGAGACCATGTGTCTGAAATACTCATGGAGGAATTATTTAGAGTTGGACCAGTTCTCTGTGAAGCAAGAAGGGAGGCTTACCATAGCAGTAAGAAATGTGGTTGGTATATAAGGGTCAGACAACAGCATTCAGACATTGTCTTTGTTTTCTGCAAATAATTTCTGGAGCACTTTCCATCAATTGCAAATGTTGTAGGCTAAATCACAGCAGGACTGTATTGTGGGCTCTGTGGGCAGGACTGGGCTTGCAGTTTGCATACTGTGTGTGTTTTAGAAGCTGAATGCAATGGTATCTCCAGCAAATGTTGCCTAGGACCGGACTGGGCTGTAGCCACAGTCTGGGAGCCTGACAAACAAAAATAGGTGCATTTGACCAAGTACCAGATCTGAACCATGTGATGTTAGACCTCCTGTAAACAAACAAGCATAGCATTTGCTGCAGTGTTTTAAAGAATTACATTTTAAAGTGTGACTACTTAATGAAGTTGTCAAATCTGTTACTTGTAAGGCTGAATCAAAAAGCAAGCGGGCAAACAAACAAGAGTGGCAGGTCAGAGGAAATTCCTGTTATGTCCCTCATAACAGAGCAAACCAGTCAGCTAAAGGGTATGAAGTGTACCTCTTATTCAGGCCTCTGTGTGGTGTATCATGAGAAGTAGGGACAAGGGTCCTTAGCTGTGTGGTTTAACCTTTTACAAAGTTGAGAGACACCTTCAAATCGAAGTTTGGATGCTGAGGCCATATTCCTCACAGCAAAAAAAGTCAATTTTGAATTTATAACAAAAATTAAGACTAAGTACATTCAGTGGCACTTAACTGCAAACATTCATCATAGTTAGAAAAAAATAATAAAATTCCTTCACCATATATATGAAAATTTACCTTCAGGATTGACCTGTGCAGTAACAAAGCAAGCACTTGGATGAGATCAAAGTGCACGTAGCCAGCCACCTTCTCAATCCCAACAATATTTGGCAGAATGAATGGTTCTTCTGCACTGATGGCACAATACAAGTTAGTGGTCCAGGGAAAAAATCCAAACTGTGGAAATATTTGACAACTACTGTTATCTGGAAGAGCTGGGGAGAGAAACCAAATTAGCTGGAATTTTGGACTATAATTATTCCCAAAGGAATCTGCAGATCTTTTAAATATAGGGGATGGTTCCAACAGACATTCTTAATGGTTTGAAACTCTGGAGAACAACTCTTGCTCTGAAAGCCAGTAAAACTTTAGGGTGGATAAATATTTTCTCTTTTTACTCAATTTAGTTCTCCCTTTAAAGTCAATTAATTGTCTACAGTTCATGAACAAAATATTTTAAGTCCTACATCCTAGCTCTAACATTGGTCCTAAAGGATGTTCATTGTACTTAAAAAATGTCTTGTTTGAAAAGTTACTCGCTTCAATAATAAGAAAACCTTTAGCAGTAGTAAGAAAAATGTACCTGTGTATAATAGCTGCCATCCAGATGGATTTTGTTGGCTTTCGATAAAATAACTTGAAAAAAAACCCTAAAAATGGGCAGAACCCAAGTGGGAATTGAAGCAGAAATCCTGTGATTCACAATGATCACAAAATAGCAACATCTTTCTGAGTTGGATGCCATAACATTGTATGAAGCAAAGCATAAGGCAGACTGATAAAACATCTCTGACACCTCCAGTTCATTGTCATGAAATACCCTGAACCTCAGAGAGAGGGAAGAGTTCAAATGAAACCTTTTTCTTTTCTAGGAAAAGGAGTGTGAGACTGATAGACAACATTTTTAACCCAGACAATTAAAGGAATCAGACCAGGGGATGGCATAACAGAACTTCTTAAGAACCGCAGGCGTGAGGCAGTAACAACGTTACCCAAGTCTTTCATAAAAGCTTTTGCTGACTCAGTCACTGATAACCACAGTCCAGGATCCCAGCGCTGATTTATAGGTATGAAAAGGATATGAATTAAATCATCCAAAGTGCACCTGTTCCAAAACCCTGCTGAATTACAAGGGTGTGTTTACCCTTGCACTTCAAACCAAGCACTAAACAGTTGCCCAATTACTTTGTCAAGAAGTTTAATTTTCTTTAAAAGGCGACAGAGACAATGTGCAGTGTGAAGATGAGCATCGGTGCCTGCCTATGGCACTACTGATAGCCCTGGCAGAGGCTGTCATCCTGAGGGGCAGACACACAACTGGTACGGGCGCTCTGTCAAGACAGTAATGCCAATTTAGGACAACTGATTTACATCATCTTTTTAGTCCATACGTGATTCAAATCCTTTTTGGAGCAAGTTAAAAATATGGAAACTATCAGATGCTTTTTGTTTCTTTGTTTTTTTCACTGACCACACATCTGTTGTAACAGGTGGGTTTGCTTTTAGGTTTTTCTTGCCTATTCAGAATCAGTTCACTGGCAGCGATCGTAATAGGAACTTCATTTAATGCCCTGCCTGCTTCTTTGCTCCTCTGAATGGAAGGGGAAGGGATGTGATCTGCAGCTAATGAACAGTTCTCCAGGCTGGGAAAATGAGCAGAGGAAGCAGGTGAAGGATTCAAGGATTCATCCCTAGCATCTTGCTTTTGATACTACCTTCAGCTTCCATCTTTTCTGCTGCTTTATCTCCACTTACTTCTTCAGCATCGTGGCTCAAATGTGTTGTTTTGAACATCTCTGAATCTAGTTTAAAAAAAAAAAAAAAAAAAAAAAAAAGATAATTTTAGGTTAAGCAAAGGCTCTTACCAAGTGGCAAATACCCCACCTGGGCTTTCCTGTGTGCCCCGGGTCCTCGTCCTCTTGGCACTCAGCCTCAAAGGGGTGGTAACCACCGCTTCAAATCACTAAAACAATCTCAAAGGCCATGGAGTTCAGAGTTGTGCAGATGATTTGGAAAGACAATTCTCCTCGAAATCCAAAGGAACTGTGCCTGTAAATCATGTGTGCGGTTCCACATCTTAGTGCATATGTTTAACTTTTTAGTACAAGTTGACTATAGTATAATGGAATATACAGTTAATGTTTTTATTCTCTTTATTAGTGTTTTTAATGTAATTTTAATACAGTTCAAGGCAGTTATTGAGTTCTAAATAGGAACATCTGGGAAGAAAATAATTTTCCACGTACATTGAAGTATGTTGGGCAACAGTAGTGTTTGGGAGGGACAGAGTGGAAAAATGTACACATCTTTCTATAACACACACCCTCCCCTTAAATGAGGGTAACTCTGGGTGCAGCTTTGAAGAGCAGCAGGGTTTCATTCCTGCAGGTCATGGCTGTGTGCAGAGACACGTCTCCATCAGGGTGTGTTGTTTCCACTTCTACACATCATCTTTCCTACTGGTAATGGTTCTTTGGATTTTAACTTCCCTGAGGTTTGGCTCAGACAGGGTTGCCACGATTAATTTGCGCCATCATTTTTCTGCAGAACCCAAGGAGAGAACAAAAACAGAGACACAATGTGATGCTGCTGTTCTACCTGCATCTTGGAGGTGCTGCTCTTCCTCTGGTGGGATTACAGGGCTAGCTGTTAGCTTCAAACTCTCACATTTCTTCTGGTTTATTTTGAGTATTTTCATCCTACTGGTTGAAAACAAAATTGAGACAATGACTGTTCTAAATTAGCTGGGCACTTTATCTGAATCTTACAAATACTGTCCTCATGACAACTCTGCACCATAGAGTCTGCACCTTCGGTGCTACAGAAATGACCAGAGAACTCAAATTTCATTTAGAAATAATTTAAAAACTGAGAAGTGTTCATTTTTTTTAGTCTAAAATGTTTGAGGGTTTTTTAACTAGTCAAATACTTTTCTTTTATTCTATTGTATTTTACAACATTCTTGATTTCCTGACAAACCAGCCCTAATGAATAAATCCAGATTGTGAGTCTGGAAGTATTTTTCCCAAAGATGTAAGGTTAAGACCAAAGCCAGGGAGACACTGGCTGTAGGTCTGGTGTTAAAAATTCCAGCTGTTTGTTTGTTACAGGCGTTCACATTCACACACATGACTTTCTTCCCCATCTGACTGTCACACACTTTCTCCTAAGACTGGGTATCCCACCAACATGCTTCTTTCTGAATAACATTTCATGAGCAATTTCCTAACAGCCACTTTGCATAACTGTCCAAAACACTGCTGGTGATAGCAAAACAGCATTCCCTTTGTCTTCAGCAGACTTAACAGAGTACCAGCTCACAAACCTAATCCAAAGCCTGTTGTATGAATATCAAAAGGGATGAGGGTGGGTCTTCAACACATATTTTGTTGCATATCACTTCGACATGTAAGATATAAAGGTTACAAGAGTAACAGAGACTTTTGTATCTTTGGCCAGCAGGAATTTAGCGTGTCTTTTGAAATTGCCGCCCTCCATGAACACATGTAAGCCTGCAAACCAGGAAATAATAGAGGCAGTTATTCATCTGAGCATTTATACTTCTTCTGATATCATTGTTTTTATTTTTGCGGAACCCAGCTTGCTTTGGACTTGGCCAGTATTTGGAAGCTCTCTATCCCAAGATCTAATATCCAAAACAGGAAGCGGATTTGACAGGCACATGCAATCATATAGGCAAACACAAAACAACACTGTAAAGGTTTGGCTCTGGACCAGCTTTGTATGTGACGTTGAAACATTTGGTATTCTGCTTAAGGTTTCTGTGAGGAAACATCTGTGAGATTCTGCCGCAGATAACATGAAATGTTCGATCAATCTTTGTTCACCTAGAAAGTAGATGAGAAAGCTTCACTCAGCCCTAACTGTAAAATCAAACTGTGCCATGTTAGTCCAACACGGAAAGCCCACATGGTGTCTCTAGTGGTGATCCACCAAGAAATGTTAGTGCCCAGGCAGATAAACACAGGCCAGGACAACCCTGTTACATCCCTGCTGAGCCAGGGATCAGGGTCATTATGCAGCTCTAGATCTAACACGCTTCCCCTCACTCTACAAGGGAAGTTCTGCTTTGTCCTCTCCATCTGCAGAGAGGCATCTTCAGTGAAGGACTCTGTTTATTGCAAGGCCTTCATGCTGGTATGTCTACAAAACATGATGTCCTAGTGCCAGAGCTTTTTGGAGAGCCTGTGACAAAGTAGAGGGGTCAATCCCAGTTTACGCTAATGCAGTGTGTTTATGTGAGTTGTTTGCACCAGTGCAATTATGGTATCAACTGAAGCCTTAATGTGCAGATGGTCTCAATCTGACCACTGAGCCATTCGCCCTTGGCTGCAAAACAATGAAGAAGCCACAGTCCCGTCAAACAGCAGGCAGGTGTCTTCTAGCAGAAAAAATACCGTCTTGGTGAGCACAGACAGTTCCTCTGAGGTTGCAGCCCTGTTCCAGGTTAACAGCTTGCCGCTCGGGGACAGGTCAGAGGGTCAAAGGGGAGAGAGTGCTGCTTGTTTTCAGGCACATGTTCCCCAACAGTCCTCAGAGAACAGGTGGGGTGTTCTTTTTTAAACACTGCTGTTTTCTGTGTGCATAAATATACTTCTAGTTGTGACAACATGTTTGCCAAACCCTTCTGCTTTTCAAAATTGCAGAATTGTGATCTCAAAACAGCACTGCCATCAAACAAAAGGAGTTCAAAGATTTGCTTGCTGCTTTTAAGGGTGATTTAAATTTCATAAATATTTTTATATACTTGTAGAAATATAAAGTGCTGTTTGAAATTTTTCCATGCAGGGTGGACTATGCCTAGAAATGCTTAAAATATATTGTTTCCATATATCATAGGGATTCTTTAGTAGCCCATTTTCTGATATTCTGGCTTCACATAATTGGTGTTTTGGCTATTTCCAAACTATGTAAGATGTGGGGACTTCACTGGATTGTTAATAATAAGATTGCTATCTGAGGGGAAGAACTTGTTAACATGGAGTCACTTATTATTTAAAGGGAAAAAAGTCATTAGATGGTAGAGCAAACTGTCAGGAGAAATGATATATAACATATATAACATATATAAACATAAACATATATACATACATAAACATATAAACATATATACATATATAAACATAAACATATATAAACAAATATATAACATATATAAATGATAAATAACATATAGGCTTATTTCTTGAGAATAAGCATATA
>JAAGNO010017743.1:26878-50280 GCA_033439905.1 Ceryle rudis
ATAACATATATAAATGATACATAACATATAGGCTTATTTCTTCAGAATAAGCCTATATGCTATAAAGTAATGACTCAAGCAAACAGCACTCAGTTCTTGCTTCTTTTAGAAAATGATGTGGTGGGATACCCAGGGTAAATGAAAAAAAAACCACATGAAACAACAAAACATATGTAAAATTAGTCTAAAAAGCATGGTACAAGACAGTAATGAAAAAAAGAAGAGTCAGTGATAGCATCTGCTGTGCAGAACAGCAGTCTCTGAGTTACTCCTGGTTGATTTGGCAGCATTTGCCTTTCTCTTCTGTAATGTCCTCAATCAGTAGCCAAAGATCCTGCCTTTCCACCTGTAACAACTCCCTGGCTCTTACCTGCAGTGCACCACGTTTGGCACAGGACTGTAGTGGCTGAGGGCAGACAGCTCTACATGACTGATCTACATGTTGCCTCCTGCCCTTGTTCTCATGAAAGTTTTACTCTCATCCTTGAGTACTTGCCACTGGAGGGAGGCAGAAAGCAGAAGTTGAAACTCATTTGGAAAGACAGAACAGCCAGAAAAGTATGTCACAGTTTAGTGTTAGCCATAGGATTGCAGCTTCAGGTCTCTCTGCAGAATCAGGCAGGTAAAGCCTTCAACCAGGTTGGAATGGATGGGCTGGTGAGAGGCCCTCTATGGGTAAGCTATTAGCAGAGGATTTGTATTCATCACGTACAAAGCCAATTACTGTACCTGTGGTGTAGAAACAGTCATTTCTCTAAAGGAAAAAGAAGCATCTGGTGAGATGTGCAGAGCTGGTGTGGCTGTCCATAAACATGCACCTACCATCACAGTGCTCTAGCGCTGGTGACAAGTAATGGGAGATGCTTTGTGAGTTGACTTCAGCCTTGGGAAAAGTCAACAGGAGCCTTTGTAATGGAAAACAGATGTTTACAGCTGCATACTCTGCAGGCAATTCAGTGCTTAGCAACTGGTGATTCAGGGATATAATGGAACGAGTTCATTTGCATCTATGTCAAGGTGCTTTCTGGTCTCTTGTCATTAGGTAGCACTAGCTGAACTCTGTAATTGCTAACTGAGCTCTGGGATATCCCTTCCCCCTTTACTTCCCCCTGGTTTAAGTATTTCATTGCAGTGGCTGCCACCATCTGCCACTCTTTGGGCTCTATAGAATGGTGGTTGAATGTGGGCATCTGGACTGCTTGTGGGCTGGGAGAGGACTCAGGGAGTCAGCTGAGATAGAGGAGGGATACAGTCCTGCACTCTTCATTTTGCTTTGTAGAGAGAAATAAAGGCTCCTGATGGGAGGATGGTTACAGGTTACAGGTTCCCAAAATGCACCATGTGTCCTTTGCTTCCAGCAGAATGTAGCATGCAGAGACTTTGTAATTGTGGCCACAAAGTTTTTGGGAGCGTAACACTGTGTCATCAATTCATTTATGTGTGTGAGCCTCAAGGAATTAGCCCCTGTTTAGATATGGTTGCTTAGGATGTAGGGGAGTAAGGGAGGGGAGTCTGTTTCAAAGGGGAAGAGAAAGAAGAAGCATGTCTTCCATAGCATGACCAGATTTCGGTGCTTTTTGTGCAGATCACAGCTGATCACTACTTTACTGACTTGGACAGATAAAAGCCAATCCCAAGGAAACAGCCCTGGTGACCTGAGGCTTTGAGGGCTGTTTGCATCCACTTGCTGGTGGGGTCCTTTCACCAGCATATTGCTTCTCTTAAATGAGCATCCTGTAGGAGCTCAGAGAACAGTGGGGAGCACTGTTTACTGTGATTCCCACCTCCTGCTCTTGCTTTGCTTTGCAGCTGCTCTCCTCTCACAGAGCTGGAAGGGCAATAACCCTCCAGTCCTCCTCTGCTATGCTTTGCCCAGTTCTTTCTTGTGTCTTTTGTGCATTCTTAGTTTTCCAAACCTAAAAATTGCATGGCACAAACCTTTGCAGAGAGCACAAGAAAGGCCAAGACACAACATATGCTGGAAGGCCATGATAGGGGCCAGGAAAAAGCAATATCTTGGTCAGCCTTCAGCCACTGCTTTTGTCCTCTGGGCCCATGGCAAATAGACTGCCCAACATACACGAAGCAGCACGTAGAAATCCATATGGTGCTCTATAACATTGATGGCAGCTGTGAGGTGCATCTGCAAGAATGCTATGAGCCAAGTAAAGCTTTGTAGGTTACAATACACTGTCATTTAGAAAATTATCCTGACTTGGCTTGTACAGCTTGGGAATAATTTTAAGAAACACTTCAGAAAAAAAACCCCAGCAGGCTCCTGGAATAAGAGTGTCTATACTTGGAGTTTACTTGTATAAACGCAGACAAAGTGTTGCCCTATCAGTGACACCTGTGCTTATAGAAGTCAGAAAGTAATGTTGTTATTTAGAGTGAAATATTAAAAGCAACATTTTGTTTTTCTGTACAAGTGGGTGATAGCCCTTGAGAGCTGATGAGAACCCCTGATACCATAATTCTCCTCCTGCTGTGTCGCGCAACACTCAGAGCACAGAGTGCACCTGCAGTGTCTGATACGGCTGGCAGAGAGAGCAAGGGAAGAGATGACATCTGTATGTCGCTGCTGCTCTGTATGCTTATGCATGCTTATGTATACTTGGCCTCTGTTTACTACAGGTCTTTTAATGCCTCAGCAAACTGAGGCCTCATGCCCACTTCCCAAGGATGCTTCTCCTCTTCTATTTCCTCATCTCCAATCCAAATTTGTAAAAACCTTAGCTGAGAAAATATCTGACACAGCTGAGTAACCCATCACCCAAGTGTTCCTGAGTAATCCTCTCAAATACCATCCCTGTCATGGCTGGTGGCAGCTGGTTCTGAACACAGTAGACAAGCTGATGGCAATACACTGTCATCTCCTTTGCCATTGGCCCTAAAATAATTGTGTGGATCTTCCAAATCAGTGTGTGAAACGGTCTTGGGCATAAAGAAATCCTAAATGTGACGCTAAGCAAGAAGAATTGAGAAAGGTGAGGATGATCAAAACTCACAGCATCCAAAATGCTGTTCCGTGCTTTCCTCTGCTAAGGAGCAAAATTGTGTTTACCACTTTCTGGGGCTGGTTTTAGGAGCAGCATCCCAGTGAGAACTGGATGACCTGTAGCCTGCTCCCAGCCCAGAACACATGCGATACCATGATGTGGGAAGATGCTCCTTGTAGTACCACAGTAATAACAATAACTGAAGGATTTGGGCCAGTGGCAATTTCAAGGAATAGTGTTTCTGGAGGTGTGTAATAAGGATCGTAGTGGGACAGGGCCTAAAGCAAAGTGAACTAAGATAGCTGAGAAAATACTGTTTCCTTTTCTGTCACAAAAAATCCAAACAGATTTTTTGTTTTAAAGAATCTTTTATACCCTGTTTGTCCCATGCAAATGGATTATTTAACCTACTAACTGAACCAGAAGTAATTTAAATAATTTCTAGCCAACTAGCAATTATGTCACAGCTCTCTTTAAAAGAGAAAACAAAACAGAAGAATGAAAGTTAGTGCAATTATGTTCTCAAAAAAACCCCAACCAATCAGTGCAATTCCTGTTAATATTGCAAGGACTTCCTTCTCTTGGTAACACTACAGCCTGATATGCAGCAGAGCTTAGTACTGCCTGGACCTCCTATGATATTGTTCCAGCAATCTTTGAGTTATTAAAACAAGGCTCCTACCTTGAGGCAGGGTACAGGAATCATCGCATCCACACCAGTCTGTGGGATCAACAGGAGCACAGCCCAGTGCAGAGCTGTGCAGCACAATGGAGTAAATTAAACTGAAGCTGAAGAAAACTTTTTCTTTTTTTTTTCCTCCCCTTTTCACAACAAAACTGAGTAGAGATGTGACAGTTTACTCCATCTGAAAATCTTCACTGAACGATGCTATTACTTTGATTTTTCTGCTTACCTATTACTGAGCCCAACAGAACCGAAAGAGCACAGCGTAGAGTATTTTGTTGCCACTATGCTGCCATCAAAGCTGAGAACTGAAAACATGTCAGCACACAAATAGCTCTGGTATTTATCTAGCATTCCCTTAAGCAGAGAGCCAAGGATTTCCAAAAGAAGACTGTGCGGTTTGTCCCCTTCTGTAATAAGAAGAAAACAAATCTGTTGGGCATGATGCTATCGCCGTACTGTCTTGACGCCTTTTTTATAATTATCCCTGCCCATGGCTGCAAGCACCTCTCTTAGTGAGTAACTCATCTTGCTTTAAACATTGTCACTTAGCAACGAAGGCCAAAAATGCAGCACAGACTGGCAGTCCCATAAAGTGGTACACATGTGATGTGCTGTCTTCTACTATACATGGCAGGCCTCCACTTGTCTGTCCAAAATCCACTTACTCGGAACAGCAACCAGAGAGAGCTGAACAACTGGTGGAAACAAAGTCAGCAGAAACATCTGCTTCAGGAGCCATGTATTGTCCTTACAATATTCTGTGTTGCTCCCTGAATAGCTGGAAGGTTTCTACGGTGAGCACCCATCACCCATCTCTGTCCTGCATGTTGTTACAAAGCTTGTGATATCCAAGGAGTCTATTCCAGCACCAAAGCAAACGGACGGCTGAGCTGTTTGCAAAAGCATGTGTGCAACTGCACGGACTAGCCAGGTAGCTGTCTACACAAATCAAGTGCTCATGTTTGCACAACGGATAGTAAAACTATCCTTAGAGTATTTTGGTAACAGGTTCTAGCTTTCGTTTAACAAGACTAAATGCTTAACTGTATTGCTAAAGGGAAGGTCAGAGAACCACAATAGGATGAACTCGTGTTGCAACCTTGCTGTTCTCATTCAGTATCGCTTCTTGGAGAGATTCTTGTTGATCCTTCTTATGTATCTCAGTTGCATGTTGCCTCAGCAACAGCCAGACTGTGAATGCATAGAGGAACTGCAATTAAACCACATTTGCACCTTATTTTTTCCACAGAACTCATAAAGGTATGCAAGAAACACTTTTCCTTGTTTGGTAATTGATAGAGATTTAGATCCTTACAAACTATCTTAAACAAGTCCAGAAATTAGCATAATTTAGAGGGGATGGCTGTCTCGGTGGCTGTATCTTATATACGTGTAATTTAGGGAGTTCAGGTTGCAAAGACTTTGGAGGCAAGAGTTGCATTGTGTCAGTACTGCAGAGAACATTGTGAGGTCTGAGCATTATCAGAAGATGGAGGGCAAAGTCCAGTTGCTGTACGTTTCTTCAGTAACAACAAATGACTGGTTTCCCTGACAGTTAATTAAGTTAGCATAGGAAGAAGAAAGTTTGACTTGGCTATAGAGCACAATCCCATCTGAATTCCACATCCTATGTGGAAGTGTCTTTGACAAACCAAATGACACGTGTTTCCAACACCACAGTGTTCTCCTGTGCAGACTCCAGGACTGGCCATTCACCATCCCAGGCTCTCCTGCAAAGCCAAATTCTTGTACTATGATAAACTGGTAAGTCTGGAACGAGCCTCCAGCCTTTAACACCAAGAGTTGAACTTTGCCTGTGGCCTGCCCTCAGATGTTGAAAACGTATGCACCAAACTGTGCTTGTATTTGATTAATGCCTTTGCAGAGTAATTTTGGTCTGTCCCTTGTACCTTTCCTAACACAGCACCAGGCGTCGCAGGTTGAGGGGGAGCACAATACAGCACAAGAATAAAAATACCGTTTTATTTTTCTCCCAAAGGCTGGCTCACCTAATGAGGGAATGAGAAAATGTGGAATTCCTACCTTCATGCCAAGAGGCATGCTTGGCAGTCAGTATGGTTTTTAAGCCAAAGCTGATGAGAACTGATTGTGGGATTGTAGGGAAGAATTCCTCTGGGGAGGTATTTAGCCCTGCAACGAAAGTTAGGACAAGCAGGATGTTCCCATGAGCAGGAAGGAATGGGGAACTACGCAAGGCATAATGCCTCTGGTCACGAGCCATCCAAATGATGCAGGACCAAATCAACAGAACAAAAGTCAACAGCTGTAATGTGAAATGCTTCAAACTTGCAAGGCAACAGAAACACGCAAGGGAAGAAATGCTGCCATTTAAATTTCAATAGACCTCAAAATTAGATCTATCAGAAAAGCTATGTGCTATGTTATCCCTTTTGCTTCCCTTGCGCAAAGCCTAATTAAGGATTAATCAACTCCTAACTGAAAACGTGTGTCCGCATCAAACAAATGGGCATCCAAAAGCCTGATTTGGTGTGTCTGTAAGGAAGGAGGTAGGACAGATAGTCCTTTAGTGAATCAGGAGTCAGCACCCTTTTAAACATGTTTCTTGGCCCTTCTGGTCATGGTCTCCGGCACACTTAGAGCATTTGTGTGTGCAGTCCCTGTGCCTTTCATTTTCTGTTCCAAATGCCATTATTGTCCCATTTCAGTAGGAAGGAAATGTGAACACTGGAAGGTATATTAAAATTACCTGCAAATGTTAAACAAATTGTACCAAGTTGATGTGTTGCAAAGTCAGGTTAGATAGACTTAACTGACCAGATAAGCATGTTTTATTTGTATGCTCTTCATCATCATAAAGTTTTTGCAAATGACAGCCAAATGGAGCATTCTTTTTAGAGCTCATCTGGCACTGGAATTTCCTCTTTCAGTTGTATATTGCCTAGTGATAGTCAAAAAGTCAATGGATATAGCACCTGCCATGAAATCAGATGTGCTTCCCTTCCCCCTTGGTCCCCTCTCCCCTCACCAAAATCCCAATCTTTAGAAAAAATACTTCGTATTTGCTTGTGTTAGTAATCCTAAGGGAAACAAGTCCCTCTTGCAGCATGTGTATGGCTGACCAGTACTGATCCATGAATGTCAGGGAAGCTGCTTTCGTGATTCTGTGTTCCCCAGAGCTATGAATTCACAACACAACTACCTCCATTTTTAAGATGGGATTAGGTGGCAACTGTGCTTTGCTCTGCATCGCGCTTAGTCATGTAATTATCACTCTTGGAGTATTGTACCTGACAAAGAAGGGCTGTGTACTTTGCCAGTGTTGGCAGGAGCTATGCAGGAAATGCTGTGCACACATGGTAAAAAGAGAGTGTCCTGCCAGCTTCCACTTGCAAAACGAACTGCCTAAAAATGAAACACAAGAATATTGTAGGTGCAACCTCATCTTCCCACAGAGGTTTCTAGTGCACTGGTTCAGGAAGCTGGAACTTCTTTCTAATGACTCACTCTTCCTGCATGTCGGCAAGGGTATCAAGGTGTTAGTTTTCTGAATATTGGATTTGTTTATTAAAAAAAAAACCTCAAAAGGGTGGAGAGAAAAAGCAGGAAAGGAAAAACAATAGCTCTCAATTTCTCTGACCACATTTGTGTTGATAAGAGATAATGCTAGTCCACCTTACTCTCTTCATTCTCGGTCAGACATAGCACATTATCCTATGCCAGATTTCTGCTCTCAGCTGGTCACATTAAGACTCCTTGCTACAACCCTGAAATAAATATCACACCAGGATATCATATTCCTGTAACACGGCTACACACCATCCAGTACCAATATTACTAGCTGAGAGTAATAGTACAGTTTCAACAACACCCCTACTTTTTTTTTTTTTTTCCCGTTAGCAGCCTCATAAAAAGCAGGAGGAAGACATCGGTGTGAAGAGTAATGTGAAAATGAAGCTATTGCTAAACAAGGCTCAAAATCTGCTCTTGATGTGCTTTCTCATTAGGACAAATACGATCCAGTCTGGATGTGATGACATGCAGACCAGCACACAAGAGTCTCCAGAAAGGTCAAGGTACATCTGAGTCTCTAAATCCTGTACTGAACATTCACAACTGCTGTGGGAGAACCTCTTCTGGGGGATCACTTAGGCTACACGGTGGTATAGAAAAAGCAAAACTTCTTTAGAATTGTTTCTTCAGCTCCTATATAAGCTGGCAACAACTTTTATCCCAACTGCATTTTTGCTGTGTCTTGGAGTTTTAAGTCAGGTAGTGGAATACTACATGTACCTCTTCACTGTTCTCCTCTTCCTCCTCACGTTCCTGGTCTTCAGAAGGAGTAGGTATTTTGGGAACTTAGGGCTTTGTCAGGTTTTTTTTTTTTGCAAATGCTTTTAACTGTGATGCTACCAAGGAATGTTCCAAAATCAGGAATCGGTAGGCAGAAGGTATTACCAGCATCAACTCTGCTGAGCCTGCCAAGTAGAAAACAGTGTTTAAAAATGTACAGCTTCATAATTTTCCATGTATTCTTTTGAATAATTAACTTGAAATCTCTCTTATTTCTATCGCCCAGGAATATAACTGCAGTAATACAGAAAAAAGCACCAATGTTCTTTAAAACAAAGCAAATTGCATCACAGTAATCAAATGTGCAATAAAATTCCTCCAGTAAAACATTTGTTCTCTCTTCCAAGGAAAGATTCAATCAGTCCTTTCAGGATTATTATAATTCTTTGAGAGAAAAGACCAGATAACCTAATAGTGCAATTTAATACCTTTTCTTAATTTATTTATATATTTATTTAAAAGCCATCTCTCCATCTTTCCATAAGCTATATCATGTCTTTGTGAGACAGCCTTGAACATGAACTTGACTTCTTTACTACTTGGTTTTGATTGTAACTTTAATATTTTATCTCTTTATGAAAATTACTAATTTCATAATTTTTTCTTAATGGTCATAATCAGAATGTTCTAGGCCCTTTCCCTGGAGTGCTTACAGTTTGAAGACAACATCGAGGATAAGGAAAGAGTAGAGTGACCCAGTGGTGATAGTTCCAGCCTGGGCTGTACCAGCTCTTTACAGTGCCACTGGCTCTGTGTGGTTGAGAGTAAGTCAGTCCAGCACTTCACAGTAGCTTCCAGTTATGAGAGGGTGATGGCATCTTCTAATTGCCCAGTGTGTCAGTCTTAATTGTTTTATGATTTCAACTGCCTGATCTTTGGATCGCATTCAAACTGGAAATGTGATTTGCTGGAGCATTTTGATTGAGAAATGCTCTGATAAGATGAGGCTAAAGGACTGGAGCTCGCAGGAGGCTGATACAAATGCAAGCAAATGGGTTTTTTAGAATTCAGTTAACAAGGAGCTCTAGGTAAACTTTGACCTTAAGATAATGAATGGGTTTGGTTTGTTTTTTAAAGTAAACAGAAGCACTTTTTCCTGGGTTTTCTTCTGCCTCGAATGTAAACCATCTTTTATTGTAATCAGAGTGGTTCTTGCTCAACCAGTGAAAATAGAATTGAGCTAATAACTGTTAATGAACAAACCCTGTCTTTTAAATTAATCAATAGCACGCGAAAAACCCTGAAATAGTAATTTTATTTCTTCAGATACAAAACTGACAAAATGCAAGTTTAAAATAAACTAAGAACTGACACATTTTGTAACACAACAACTTCTTATTGCTAATTTTTCTTTTAAGGTGTGTGTCTGTAAAGAGATTGCATTATTAATGAAACAGAGAAGAATATATTTCAGCCACCTCTTCAGCATAGTAGGGACTGCCAAGCTAATAATGCAGTTACAGGGCGGTAATTTCAATGATTGCTAATTTGTGCTGAAAAAGCAACGCTTATAAATTAAGTCACATGTTAGTGTTGTCCATTTTTTTTTTCATATGCAAAGTTGTTCTGTTATTTGCTAAGTTTACTAAGCTAGTATTTTCTTTAAGTGTAAAAAATAACCAAGGGTATATTGTACAGATTATTCTTCAAAACAAGTTTCCAAAAATAATAAACACAGGAAAACAAGTTCATATCAGCTAATTAAAAATGAGGCTATTAGAATTTAAAGTTTGTGTAATTTATTGTAATAGAACAAAGGAAAAAGTTATCTTCCTTTTCCAGGAGAGGTTTCCATGTTAAGCTGCAGTCACATACAAGAACTGTATTAATGCTAAAGTTTCAGCAGGATAAATGAAGTTATATATGTTACACTAATATTTTAACCATGTACATTTTATGAGTAAGGCTGTTTTGAGGAGAAGAAATCCTCTATGAAAAAAAGAAATCCAACTGCTGATGAAGGTGGGGTTAACTAGTGTCCCTGTGCCAACCACATGACATTTTTATAGCAACTCTTCCTTTCCAAGCATCATAATTCTCTCCCTCCCTCTCTCTCTCTTTTTCTCTGAAGTTGTTATCTGTAAGAAAATTCTTCTGAAAAAAAAATAAGGTGTTCCAAGGTTCTGACAAATAAATATGTCAGTGGAGCATTTCTGAGGCTGCCCTGCATCTAGTTCTCTCTCCAAAGGATTTGCCTACTTCTTTTCCCAGAACCATGCTTTATCTTTTCACATAGTGCAAGGCTGTTATGTTTTGGGGGATTTTTATTTTTTAAGCAAATGCAGCTCCAAAAAATTATATTTCTAATTTTATGTATATATATATGTTTGGGGGGGTTTTTTGCTTCTCATCTCTAGTAACATGATTCAATTTCAGTCCTGCTTCATCTACTTTAAACTTGGTGTGATTATGTTAGGAGTAAGTTTTGCCCTCTCTTCCCATCACCTTGCTGCATTATTCTAGCTATGAATAAATTGCCTTGCTTGCTATCAACTCAAATGGTGAAAGTATTCTGAAAAGTCAGCCTAGAAGCTAAATTATTCTCCGTTTTTGTCATGTCACTTCTGTGGTTGGCGTAGCAAACTGTAAGACTTCCCCAAAATGTGGGCTAGCTGCATTTGTTTACATTGCTTAAAAAAGGGTGGGGAGCAGCCTTACAGTGAGCTGTTTCTGTCTTCTTCCCCTCCAGTTCTCTCAAATGGAAAGCACAGTGTTAATCGATTGCTTTGCAGGTACTTTTACTGTATATATTTCTAATCATCAAACCAAATGCTGGGATTTGTTTTCTGTCCAATAATCCTCATTTTCCCTGAAATGGGAACTATTGATCCCTTATGTTTCACATTAATCCAGCCTCTTTATTGCTGAACAAGTATTCTGAAATGTGGCTGTTGGATCTTTCTTTCTAATTTAAGAGTTTCTTTGCTTGATTTCATTCCAGATGCAACCAACCACTCAGAACAGAAATGTTCTTCAAATTGAAAATAAATAAATAAATATGATTTATCTTTTTGTCATTAATGTTAGAAAGTCCAGTTCTTGAGTTTGAAGTCAATGCATACAGTCTGTGTACAATGCATCCCTAAATGCTTAACAGGACAAGTGAAGAGACTTTAAAGAAAATTCTAAGCAGCAACCAAGGCATTACAAAGGCCATATACAGCTGCCTGGATTATCCACCAGAAAGTTTATTTCAAAGCAAGGCATTGATGCATGGGCACAAGTGTTTGGAGTGAAACAGAAAACAGCTGTCTATAGACATGATTATGTCCCAAAATTAACTCAAATGCTTTTGACAAATAGCCACAGTATTAAACGTTCCAAATTTCCACCTATTCATCCCACAATGCTGTGTCCACTTCAGTGGAGCAGAAGCTGTTTTTATCAGCTGTAGCTCCAAGTGCAAATTCTGAGCTCACACAGACCATTGCTGCACAAAAACACCAACCCAGGTAGGAGCAAACTAGCTGGGAGACTGGGAATACCAGAGTTACGCCAGTACAGTATTTTGCCTGAGTTTATACTCAGGGCAGGATTAACTAACAAGGCAGAGCACAAGTTGATATAGTAATACTAGTACTGTTGCCTCACTCAGCAAATCTTATTTCTGTCATATTAGTTATTTACTGAAGCCATTTACCACTTAAACTGTGAAAGCTGAAATATATCTTGTGGATTTTCCTTTTAATCTTTGGCTAATGATTCTGTAGTAGATAATCCAAGAGAGATGATATGGTGGGTCTGTGATTTTTGTTGCCAAATTTATCTGTGAATGAACTTTGCAGCTCTGAAAACAGAGAGCTCTTTGCAATATGGCCAGAAAAGCAATTACAGGCTGTTTTGAGGCTGGTACTTGTGTCCAGTCTCCTTTTACAGTTATTGTTAGCTTTAAAGGAAATTAATCACAGGGTGAAGCAGAGCTTCCATCCCAGAGACTAGCCAGAATGCTGTACCACGTTTGTACTAGTCAGCAAAGGGATGCATATGTTCACTTGAAATAACACAGGTGGCCGGACTGTGTCCTGAGTCACATCAATTCCCAGGGCTTCTTCCAGCCCTGGGCAGCTGTGTGCTACTAGCACGGTGGTGCAGGAATTCATTCAAGGACTGTGCCTTAATTACACAGTCTGTCCAAAGGGAGGTTGTGTCTGTGGAGTATCAATCCCACAGAGGAGCAAGTCTTTCTAAAGTCTTTAGTGTGAGTGAGTCAATTAAGGGACAACAGTCTGCAGGCTACAAGCACTCTTCTGTTTACATGTTTCAAGTTATTTCTACTCTCAGTGGTATTTAATTCACTCCTTTAAATGTCTCTGTGACATGTGAAGACTGAATGATAGTTAACATTGCATTCTGCACCTAAAATTTTGTTGGAAAGCCACAGATACCAGTGTACGGGTGCAGACTGTAGAAAGGATTATTTCATAATGGGAGAAAAATTAATAAAGCTCATCAAACCTTCCTTTGCTGTCCAGTGACAAATAACACTCTAAGATATGACTGACATCACTGCCTGGAAAAACACATTTTAAAATGGAATGGAAACCAAAGTCTCTCGTATCATATAAATAATGGAATGATTAACGTGATAAGGGGATGTTATAACCCAAAATACAAATACTTGTCCTTTCTTAGTTTCTAGAAACTAGTAGAAGCTAATGTCTTATTCTGCCCTGCTTTTCTCTGCCTGCTTGCCTTCTCCTCCAGCAGGACTGGTGTAGCTGTGGCTGACCCTGGGTGTGACATTTGGCTCTGCCATCCAGGGGTGGGGTTTCAGACTTGTCCTTAGTCAATGCATTGTAATGTGCTCTTTTAAATATCCTCATAAATTTAATTCTATCCAAAAGCCAAAGCAAGGTAACTCATGGAGGATATATACACTATGGTAGGTAAAGGCATTTTAAAAACAACTTGGCATTAGTATGAAACAGTCTGAGATACATTAGTGGAACCTGCATGCTCTTCAAAAAGTCCAGCTCATCACCCCCGGCTGCTCAGAGAGCAATGCTGTGCTGGGAGAATGCCCGTGTGCAGCTTTCTGCATGGCAGGCTGGTGAGCCGCTCTTGATTTTAGAGATTTTATTCATCATTCTTTCATTGGCAAGTGTAAAAGCACAGTGTGCTTTTGCATGGAAAGCATATGACAGCCTCAGAAATTCTGTGATTCTGTGACAGGGACAAGGCTCTGGCACTTGCTCCTCTGTATAACATGAAGGACAGCTGCCCGTGCCTCGCCTCCGCCCAGACATGCTGAGCTCTCCCAGTGTAATAGCACAAATTACTTGGTTTAATCTGCAGAAAAAGATTAAAGGTTTAGAGGAAAATGCTACAGTGATTTACTGGTTGATTTTTATGCTTATAGAGAAGTGAGAAATAGGGGACTATAAGGAAGACACAAGCCCTGTGAACCTGGAGGTTGCATATATTCTCAGCAAGCTGTCATCTTTGTGCATCCTGAATATGCTCTGGAGTCACTGAGATATAGCTGTAAAATTTCAAACAAGCTTCTTCAGAAATAGATGACAATCTACTCTTAAAAAAAATCTCTTGATATTTTATTTTTTTCCTGACACAAGCTAACTCTGGAGGAAATCAAATGTTTTTAAATATTATTTTCATGTTTTCTAAGTAGCTGTACACAAGATGGCTGAATACATAATGTAGATTTAGGTTTGGTAAAAAAATCTCCATGGTGTAGAATACTAAAATTCTGGCTTGCAGCTCTGAAAGCAAGAATCCTTTGGCAGTACTTGCTTTCACATTTAGAAAATGATAGATTTTTGTCTTTTCCCTCTTGTAGCCTCTGTGCCCATTGCCGATAGTGTAATGCAGTACAGCCTTTGGTGTCTTTTTTGCCAGATGAAACAGTTTCTTAACATGAAAAGAGTTCACTGTCTTCATTGTTCCATTCTCTTGTATTTTTTTCAGTAGTAATAATAGCAAAGGGAATCATGAATGCTTTGCACTTCCAAGAGGGCTTTATAAATGAGAGGCTTGAAGGTTTTTTTCTTGGCACCATTGTTCTCTCTTTCACCTGGGGCCTTTCCATTTTGTTCAGTGGATACTGTGGATCTTCAACTGCTGAGTATCTGTCTGTCCCAACAAAGATAATCTTTTCCTTGAGCATTCAAGCCAGATGTGGTATGGCTCTGCCCAGGTGAAGAGTTAACCAAGTCTTACTCTATGGAAAACAATGGGAAGTTGAAAAATGTAGCAGTTAGTGAGATAACAGCAAAATGCACCTTGCGAGGAAGATGAGAAGGAATGCTATATTTTTCCAAGGATTTTTTGGAAAATAAAAGGTTATAAATTACTGATGGCTTTCCTTTTGTGCCTGCAATCTGAGCAGCACAGCATTAGCTGTGCTAGAACAGGAGAACATGCAGGTACCTGGACTGATTAGACACCAGATGTGAGAAAGCACATAGGGAAGTAACAGCCAAAACTGTGAAAAATAAATTAAGTGGGTTTTTTCTTTTTTTCTTATCTTTTAATGAGGCTGGTGTTAACACACTGGGACCTCATTAGCAACTTTAAAACGACTTTAGAGCTGGCCATCTCAAAGGCAGTAGCTCTGCCTTTGTTCTTGGTGGACACTTCCAGGGCTGTGTTGCTGCAGGACCAGGCACCTGCAGCCCGTGGCAGTGGTGACATCTAGAGGACTTGAACTCTCCGTGGCAGGGACAGCTTCATGCTGTTGGAAGATGGGCCTTCCCACCACGGGCCTTTCCCTGCTACCAGCTAAACTCATTTCACAGTGATGCAGCAGAGGAAAACATTAAAAGACACTATGTGTGCACAGGTAACTGCCCCCTGCAAAAACACCGCTCTCCTCCCCCTGCAGCCCTCGCTGCAGTTTCAGATTGTATTAACTGATGGTGCCAACTGTACTACTGCAGGAGGAGAACAGAGGAGCAAAATCTGTTACTTCACTGTTGTGACTGACTTATCAGAGGGCCTGTGTCTGGGGAAACTCTCCCACACTGTTCCCAGAGCTGGGGTAGAGTGACACTGTGTGATGCAGAGCAGATGCAGTGGTCACACTCTGGGGAGTATTTCCACTGTTCCCCTCCCAGTCACCAACAGTATCTTGCCCTGGAAGCAGGGCACGACTAAGTGGTATTATAACTACAACTGCAGCTATGGTGACTTGATGCCTCTATTTTCTGCAGTCCTGGCAAGAGGCAGATGTTCAGGCAATGCAAGTATATAAAGAGAAGGTGTTAAAGTGGGAGCTTAAGCTCCTCTTGAGGGCTGCTGCTTGCATTTCTTTGAGGCATGTCACTGCAGTACCTTCCTGAGAGCCCTGGGTTCACTCAGCCTCCTTGGTCCTGGCAGCTCCAATTCTTTACCTTGGCTCTTGAGTGTCTTGGCACAGAATTGTTCAGTGGCAGAGCTGCCAGGCTGCTCTGGGGCTTGCCGGCAGTGGAGATACCAGCCTTCTCTACTTCCCCTGTCCTGTGCAGCCAGAAATACTTTCATGTTCTTTTCATGTGCTTTTTTAACCAAGAAAGTAGAGCCCTTGTTTCTCTGCCATTTTCTCCTTTAAAGCTGCATGAGAGCAATGAAGTCTAGCAGGCAGTCAGCCTGGCCCACTGCTTCAGTGGGAAATACTAAACTGCAGCACTCAGAGAAATGATGAAATCTTTACTGGTAGAATTTAACAACCCTCCTTTATTGGAGCCAACAAAGAGAGATTTATAAAGCTGTAAAATAAGCTAATTCTGGTTTAAATTATTTCAGAACCTGATCAGTACAAACTGTCTTTAAAATCAAAGGGCAGATTTGACTTTTAAAAATGAGATTATAATTTGTAAGGCCAAAATTAAATGCTGTTGATCCAAGCACTTAACAAATATTTGTGAAGAATAGCAGGGAGAAGGATTTCTGGAATAGTTTCCACTCAAAAAGGAAATTGATGGTAGTCTCCATCTCTCTCGAGTCTGCACCTCCAGTCCACACTATCCAAAACGTCCTCTTCCTTGTAGCTTCTTCCTATGCTCACAATACCTCCATGCTACTTGTTGCTTCTTCTCTCACTCTCAAAGCACTGAGGTGTCATCAGTGTCCAAATCAGCTGGGCACCTTGTTTTCTGAGCATTTCTCAGAAAACCTCATGGGCTGCACAGTCAGACTTGGGACTTGCCACACTCTGGGCATTAGTCACTTTAAAAAAAAAAAGAGGCCTAAAATTGCCTCATCACTAAGCCTGACAGAGAAGTGGTAGCACTGTTCCCACTTCAGTTAAGTCTCATGTTAGTTCTGTGAATAAGTGCACTGACATATGAGTACAGTATTTGCAGGACAGAGCTTTTAACCAAAGCAGGATGTTGGCTGAACTCCGGCTCATCCAGTTGTTCTTTGCTTATTACACTGAATATACAGCTATATTACCAAAACTGTACATCTGAGTAAGACTTTGCTAGTTCAGTTGAAATACTTTCCTCAGTTCTTACTTGTTTTTTCCAAAAGGTTGTGTGATCTTTTCAGACACTGATTCAGAATGAGTGTTCATGTCCTACTGGTTTAATTAGTCACATGGACAGAACAACACACTTGCAGTGAGGCTTCTTCAAGCTGGCCTGAGCCTTCTCCTCCAGAACGGCAACTCAGGCTGTTTCAGGATACAAGGAGAGACACAAAATCGGAAAGACGATCACTGGGAATTGCATGTTTCATAAGGAACATGGTACATTGCCAACTGTATAGGAGGCCCATAGCTTTTAAACTTACCTGACCCTGCTCACTGGACAGTACCATCTATGAGCTGCTTATCACTCCTGGATGCAAGCCAGAGTTGGTGCAGCATTGCTCGCCCGCTTATTTGTTTCTGCCTGCGAGTGCTATCTCAGTGTATGAAACCAACTGGGCTTGTTTTTTCCTACCTCGGTTGATAAGAGCCAACAGATGTCAGTGCAGCCTGAATAACAAGTGGCTGTGTTGCTGCTCATGGTTCTGCTTCTGCAGAAACATCCCTCGGTGGGAGTTTCACTATCAGCCGACGGCAGCATGCTTGGGAGAGGGGAAGAATGGCGCTGAGAACAGTCTTGGTGTGTTAGGGGAGGCTGGAGAGGCTCTCACAGCTAAAAATATCCACCCAAGTATTTTTAAAAACACATTCAAGGGTCCTTATAAACACACAGACTTTTGTTGACAGAACAAGACTGCTCATTTATGCTGTGTATTATCCTTGAAAACCTGCTCTGTTTATGCAGGGAGTCCCATGACAACCCCAGCTTGCTAAAGGTGCCACAATGATCTCAACAACAAATATGCCCCTTTATCTGCTGGAGAGGGACAGAGGGGAAGCAGGAAGTATCTGCAGGCTGTAGGAAAAGCAGTTAAGAAATGGAAATAAGCTGGTTTATCAAAATATTGCTTTGCTGTTTTCACAAGTGCAATCCCAGTGGCTTTCTAGCTCAACTTAGGGCACCTCTTCCGTGTCAGGTTAATGCTAGATATGTGTATAAAGCCCAGGAAGGTCAGTGGAACTGGGTAGATTATCTGGTTAAGTGATTTCTGAATGGAAGGAATTTGACAATGTCCTTTACTCTTTCTCTACCTGAAACCATAAATATTTTTTCAGGTGACACTCTAGGACTCAGAAAGCCACTGTAGGGAACCTCAGACATGGTCTTCAGAGGTTTGACATTTCTACAGAAAAACTGGGGTATAATGCTGAAAACTGAGAGAGTCAAGGGGAAACCAACCATAAAGATAGTCAAGGGGAATGGCAGCGAGTTTTACTGTATTCAACAGAGGGAAAAGTTTGTACTTTGGAGTTTGGATGGTGACACTGACTGCTTCTGTGCCCAGTGAAGCCTGCCTACCAGGGAGCTGTTAGTCTCCCCAGAGCACAGGCTATCATTACTACTAAAAGACACTACATGAGTGCCTTCAGAAGTTTTTCAGGAGGAATGGACCCAGGAGCAAATACTCACACTTTAATTCATACCTACCATGTCAGTTTGAACCTATAATGCAGTACTCTCAGATATGGAGCTCCGAGTCCCACTGCCATCTCTGAATGCCCTTCTTCTTGCCACAGCCAGTCTTTTATGTCTCACTGTTTTGTCAGGACGAGAGAGAAGACAAATACTGGATGAGGTGATGAAAGATCTCATGGGAGTCACTTTGGGATAACTAACATCTGCATGAAATTAATTAGGATATTAATAAGTTGGATGCTTATTTATTCAGCTATACAGTACACACAGGGAAGTGCACAGCTTTGCTCCTGGAGTCCAGGACTTCACCCTGTGCCTTATGGAAATCAAAGATGGACTGGAAGGGTATCAGTCAGAACTGACATATAGACCAGGATGTCATCCTCTCCCACAGCCCTATCTATACGCTCCAGTCACCCCACATGAAGACTTTACCCTCTTTATGCATGGGATGGACTTGTATATCTTCCTAGATGAAGGTGGCTTTGCTCAGCCTGTGTCCTCATGAGCCCAAGGTGGGAAGCTGAAAGCCTGCTGTGCAGTAACAGTAGCACTGCATTTGTTAACCATGTTTTCAGAACATTTTTCCATTACTAGAAGCACTAACACCTTTTGTGATTTTAGATCTGAAACACAATTCAAATGTAGCTAATTCTACCCATCATGTCTTATCTGTGTATCATGATGTTTATTTTACCAATGAACTGGCTTTTAAGTTAAGAGATGTGACAAGGCCACTGGTGGAGGCTTTGTGGATATAGGGATCAGGAACTCTTGACTTTTACACTTTCTGGAAGAAGACAAAAAGTTAAGTTTAGACTATTAAGTTTGGACCGATACTTGAGGATTTAGGAGTCCAAGGCTGAAATTAGGTGCTTAGTCATCCTTTTAAATCTAGACTTCAGTGTAAGAAATGGAAGAATGACAGCAAAATAAGTATTGACCTGAAGGCAAGGACCAAAAGCAGAGACCAGATAGAACCCACTTCAGCTAAAATTAATGGAAAACAGTCACAGTCTATAGTGGGTGTTCAATCATATAGACACCGATCACAGTCCAGAAATGTTCCTTGCCTCATGCCCTAAAGGCCTTGCTTTGCAACTGGGTGGCACAATTTATTCTTCATGGGTGCTCAGCACTCTTTGTTGCTCCAGCCACACTGCAAACAGCAGTTGTGGGGCCCATTTGAAAAGCTAACTCCTTTACTTGAGATGCCTTTAACAGAGGTGCCAAGCTACAGCCACCTACTTGGAAAAGTTGAGTGCAAATGAGAGCACTGGAGAGAGGGCTGCCTGTGGGAGGGCAGCACCAGAAGCTCATGAGCAGATCTGACACACTGGTGTTGTGCCACAAGAAGTGAACATTGAATGTATAGGTCAGTTACAGTAATAGGGGTGGGAGTTTGAGTTCAGTCAGTTCTTTTCCCTCCCAAGGTACAAAAAAAATGCAAATTTTACTCATTTACTTTTCTCTCACTGACATATTTCCTGGTGTTGATTTTTTTTTTTTTTTTTTTTTTTTTTTTTTTTGTGATTATGTGTCTGTGTCTCCTTTTAACGATGCTGTCTCACAGTTATTGCATCTCTTCCTCTCTTCCTTGGTATTTTTTGCATGCCCAGATGGCCCACTCTGCTTTTTAACCTCACCACAATTTTTTCCCCCTATTGCAAATTGTAGAAAGAACAGAATAAAAATACAGAGAGATCTGCAGCCCAGTGCTTGAGGAAGGACAAATCTCTATTCCCTTCTCTCCCTGATGTGAGTCAAGACAGGCAGGTTCTTAAGTCATCCCTACTCTGCTTGGCTGTCAGAGGGGTGGGAGCAGTAGAGGAGATGTATGGAGGAGTAGCAAACTGTACAGATCTGTGTACAGGTGGAATCAGCACCTCAGAAAGCCCTCATGTCCCTGATGTGAAGAACTCCACCTGGGCTGGTACAGATGTGCCTTGTCCCAGTGGGCTGCTGGGCTGTACAAGCTCTCGGTTCAGTAACCACAGACATTTGCTTCTTGCAAAGTTTGTTGCTTAAGGAGTTTGAATGAAGCCGAACACATCACCATGAGCTCTGCAGTTTGCTGTGCACAGGCAGAGTGGGGTGGATACATAGCCTGTGTCTGTGGACATGACCAGTGCCCTTTAGAAACATATTCTTTAACTGCGTTGTGTGAACTCCACTTAAACTGTGCTTTTTTTAAGCCTGACTCTGTCCCACGGCAAGTGGACAATGTGGATGAACAATATTCATATATGGCAGAAGGTGGTTTGAGCCTCAAGGTAATTTCCTCTGCTATCCTTAAAACTGTGTGTGATTTCAAAAAGCTGTCAATCTGTGTCATGAACTCTTTACTCAGGTGAAATATGTGACCTTATCCTTGATGCCACTTTTTGCCACCAGTTAAAACTGGTGTAATCTGGAAAGCTGATGAACTGTGCCTCTGCTGTTGTTAGCTGGAATTTGAATCACTACATCTGTACTGTAACTATAGACAGGGCCATAGCCAGGAGTATACCAGGATGTGAAATGGCTGATTTCCTGAAATAAATAATTCATAAGTTTTATGAGTTATTCTAGCGGTTTAGAATAATAGTATGAGGGAAAGCCTGTCTTTCACTTTGAAATCCTACTTCATTTTCAGATTTATACTTCATCTCATACCTGGGAGAGGATGGGTATTACAGCAAAGATAGGCTCAGTGTGCTTTGCAGAACTTGTCACCTGCACTGGAAAGGGTTTCAACATAATGAAACCGAAACAGACTGACCCTAAACTTGTCTGGCTGTGTATTGCACCATCAGGGAAACTCAGCTGTCCCCGCAGAGACAGGGGAACAAATTCATAGGCCGAATCCTGCTATCTAGTTTCTTACTTTACCTTTTGGATTTGTTTGGTTTTGTTTGCTTCACAGCCCTCAAGATTTCCCTTTCCTTTTGCAAGTGGCACATCGACATATTCCCACATGCTTCAGAGCACTGTCCTGGCTGTAAGCATAAGCTTCCTCTTGTTTCAGTGCCTCTCCAAAAAGCACAGGAAGAAAAAAAAAACACTATTAATAATCTTCTAGGCTGACCTTTACGTTTTCTTGGTATACTACATTCTCAGGGGTGTGTTCCTCAGAAGAACAAATTCTCAGTCCCAGAGGAAAAGGCATTACAGCAGTGGAGACAAGTGAGTCATGTGGGCATCTTGAGCCTGCTGTGAGATGGATTAATTCCTGCAACAGGCAGCAGCTGCTGCTGAAGCTCGGGCTCATAGTGATGTGTAAAGTGAACTTGTCTGCTGTGTAATGATTTAATTTGTACACTTACTAATTGCTGTAACATCCAGACAGCAGGATATTGATTGGGTGCCTTGAGTGGTACATAGGCAACGCAATAAATGGGAAGAAGGAGATGTTCTCTCCTGTTGCTCAGGTGATGCCTTTCTCCAGGAAAAGACACACTGACTTTCCTCAGGATGCCTTGCAGGAGAGAAGACATAAGAATCTAGCCATCAGTTACCAAACCTGACTGCAAGTGAGTGAAATAGAAATAAACTTGTTGAAATTACTAACATCCCTCCTAGGAGGGACACACACACACACACACACAGTGTCTCCTCTAATCAGATGCTAGTCTTTCTGGGCAGGTTCCCACTGTGAAGCATTTGCTTATGCCTTTGCCTGAGCCCAAACCCACAGACCATTTAAACATGTTTCCTGAACTTTGTTCTGGCATCTCCACTTGCCGTCACTGATTGTTCCTGGAACCACTCTGGGAACAGGATGCCAGGGAGCTAGTTTGCAGAGAAGCCTGAGCTCCCTCCTGCAGGATAGGGTGTGGGGTGAGCCTCACCGAAATGTTGGTGCCTCCTGCCAGGACTGTGATCTTTGTTGCTACCTCTCAGCAGAGGCTGGAGCTGGGGTGTTGCTCCTCCTCTGCTTCAGCACAAAGTCAAATGGCTTGATTTAAGGCTGGGTCCCAAGACCAGGAGTAAGGAAAGGTACAAAAAAGAGAGCTGGTGAGTTCACCTGGTTAACAGTGACCTCCACGGGCAGCTCTGTCATTCCTGTGGGGCAGCTCCTACCCTGTCAAAGCTGTCCTGCTGAGTCAGCAACAGAAACACTAGAATGTTTCATCCAGAATATGACCTGCCTAGCATTTTGGGTGGTGAAAGAGTGAAGAGTGGGTCACTGCAGACCCCTTAACAGATCTATCCTTCTGCTGACACAGACTTGCAGGAGATTTTGAAAGAGAAATTTGTATCAAGAGGACACCTAACTTGGGAGAAAGCACCTTAAGGAGAAACTGAGATTTCAGTGAGAACCACACAGGCTATTTGCAGAAGATAGGCTTACAGCACAGATAGTTGATTGGAAAGCTCTAACTCCAGAGTGCAGGATGTGTGGCCAGGCCCCAGAGTGTATTAGTCATATTTTAAGTGAGTGTTCAGAGCTGGCCAGAGATGAGTATAAAATCCAGTATGACAAAGTTGGCAGTACTGTGCATGGAGCGTGCTGCCAGAGAGGGGGGTGTTACCACAAGCAGCATCACCCCAAGCCAGGTAAACTGATAGCAACCAAGGAGATTAATTTGAAGCTTGTTGTATGAAGGCAGATATGGTGCCTCCAGGGGAGAGGAGGGATAGCAAGAGAGATCCATCATTAACTTCTGCACTGGAAGACAGTGTTGGTAGGAAATAACAAGAAGACACTAATAAATACACATAGGGCAGGAAGTGAGTGGTGAACTGGTGCATGAAAACGGTGCACGTCTCAGTGTCACATCCTTATTTCCAGTGGGCTGAGGTGGTGTGGTGAATGAGCTCAGCCGTAGTGTTCAAATTGGACATGAGCTCTACTGTGGACCAGGGTTCTTCTTGCTCACTGCAGCATCCCCACGACATCCCAGAGACTGGGGTGTCACTGCAACTCCCAACATGTCTGGGGCGAAAGCCTCTACCGAGGCCGGCGTGAAACGTTAAAACGAGCGATAGCCACGGTGGTTTGGTGTGCTGGAAATGGGAAGAGCTGACTGACGGCTCTCCCGTGCCGTGTCCACAGGGATGGGCTGGTCAGTGGTTTTCCCGCGGGACAGGAGTGAGGACTGGAGCCCGCAGAGCCGCAGTCGTCCCGGGGCACGGCAGGACACCGCACGTTCACCCCACGGGGGGAGGAGGGAGAGTGTGTGCGGGGGCCGTAACCCCCCCTCCTCTCCTTGTCCCGCCACCGCGGGGGGGCTGCGGGGGGGGCGGCTTTCAAGGGATTAGGGTAACAGTGTCGGCATCAGGTGTGCGGGAGGCGGGCGGGGGGGGGGAGCAGGCAGGGGGGGAACATTGAGCCTTGGTCTGGGGAGTTGGGGCCCAGTCGTTTTGGTGAAAGTTCACAGAGAGAGATCTATGGATATATTTAACGGCCAGGACCTGGGAGGAGGAACAGTTTACATGTAGAATTCCAGGTTTCCC
>JAAGNO010017744.1:6589-17009 GCA_033439905.1 Ceryle rudis
ACTGCTAGAAGCAGGCACTGCCTGTGAAAACACGCTGCTAACTTCAGACAGTGCAGCTACTTAGAAGAACTGAGCTGAAAAGTCAAATCACTGAACAGAATTAGTTCTGTTCTCACTCAGACCAGGACAGATACACAAACAGGAAGTAAATACATTGGGATTTGTGTTTCTCAACAGAACAAAGACCAGTAATTATGTATGCTTTCTTATTTTTTTTATTTACCACATAGCTTAGCCATTCTTGCAAACCAAATAAAAAATGTGACATTTACATCAGTTGTCCACACAGCCTCTTCCCAACTCCACCTCCCAAAAAGCTTCTCATGACAAAGCTGAATGTCAAAGACCAAGTTCCCCTAAGTTTTGCTTTTTTTTTGGTCCTAGCCCTTAAATAACTTTTTGCATGAGGAAACAAGTTTGTTATTTTGATTCCAAAAGGCAAAAAGCAAACCAGGGAATGGACAGATCTACTAATAAACATGTCATCAGTCCAAGCTCAGGCCCTACTGCCTACAGATGCAATCTCTGACTACACAGATCAGTGGTCTGGTTCAGCATGATGGTTTACTTCTAACCTGCTTCTCCTGAGTCCTAAAAACCTTGAAGTTGGCTTTCAGGACAGTGTGCATTCTGAACACCTATTCCGATCTCCTTATCTTTTAAACCCCAATATTGTATGGGTAGAGGGATAATAAAAAGTGACAAATATTCAATGGAAAAATCATTAAATCAAATTTTAAAAAATGTTGAAGCTCTTTTGTAACTTCACCTGAAAACACATTTACGATCACAAAAGACTTATGCAGGGACAAGCACAAACAGAACCACCGCACGAGGTTATACTAACACAAGCCTGTGTGCAGTACATGCAGCACATTACATCAATGCATGAGGATCAACAGCCCTGCACCAGTTTTACGGGGAACAAATGTGACTCTCCTGCTTTCCTGACCCAAATTCATTGAATGTTACAGTGGCTTGTGAAATCATTATTAACCCTGAACTATGATCTCTTGCAGCATTTGTTTATACCAGGAAATTAAATTTTGTCTTATAAACCACCATGCCCACACTTTTTTTTTCATTATTTAGTTGTCACTGGAGATTTTTATACAACTTCACATGACTTCACGTCTGCCAGGAAACAGGTAGTCCTCTCATAGCTCTGAGGTTATGACATACTCTTTCATAGTAGACTTGTTTTTTCCATTCACAGAGTTGGGTTAACACTTTCTTTATGCCCAGCATAGGTATAGAAGCTGAGGAAGAGAAAAGGCTTCTTTTATGCTTCTCATAGCTTGGGATAAGAAATAAGAGGGTAGGTCTAATGAAGGATCTTTCCTTTCTGAACAGGGCCCGTGATCCACAGACTGTTTTCACCCCAGATCCTTGCACAAATTTACTGTAAATGTCCATCCTATTTCAGGAGCTGCCAGGTAACTTGGCAGAAGCAGGGGAACTCACCAAGTAAGGAGCATTCATCCAGAACAGCTTCTTCCCCATGCCTTTTTTATTCTTTTCATTCCTTTTTCCCAGAAGGGCACAAAAGAGCTTCAGTATACAACTCCATCATGTGTTATGAGGAAACACGGTAGGCAGGACTGCAGCTCATTTGTAGAAAACCTGATATGCCTTGCTTTTGAAAAAGGCCCTGCTTTGCCAACAGTGGGAGACAAACAAGGAAAGTTCCTGAACAGTAAAATGATGCATAAGTTGGATATAGATCTTCCCTATTCTCCTCCATGATGTCACTGTTGGTGGAAAACCTACTTAAGAATTTCTTTTAAAGATAATTGAAAAAACCAATCTGACAATGTCGGGGACTATTCTTGGCAGCTCTCTTTTTGGAATACCAGATGCACAAGTCCAAGAGGTATGGGAAATGACAACATTTTGAAAAAAGATGTACTAATCTGTATTTATTAGTTCTAATTTGCATTTAGCAAGTCTGTTACGTAAAGCTAAACAAGATCAGAATCACTTCCTCTATTTCCATGTTTTTACAGTTAAATGTTATCTACATGATATAAACCAGATTATTTGTATTGTAAGACTACTTGGGCAGGGACTGTCTTACTGTTACACAACAGCTAATATAATGAGTGACTGAAACTTTCCTGCACCACTCAGAACAAATAAATTATTAATTAGAATATTGTTAATAATATGCCTACTTTGGCCATTCTCACTCATTAATACTGGGCAGAGATCTGGTTGCTGGATTAGGTCTCCTTTTCTTTTGGATTCCACTTAAGGAATGTGATCACCAAATGCTCTTCTTTTCCAATAAAGTTTACACATGAAACTTGCACAATGAACTAAGCTCATGTCTCAGCTAACAGATCAAGGCTGCACAGATATAACAGAGTAAAATTCAATCCAGGAAAATGTACAGGAATAAATTTGTGTTCAAACCTCTTTTAGGTTGTTAACCACTTGAAGTGGGCAAGTAAATATTCCCTTCTGTTTCGACTCATTTGTGTTCGCATACCAATGACTGTATGTTGCCAATTAAAGATAGGCCACCCTATCTTTGGGTTGCAATAAAACCCAGACAGGAATCAGACACAAATCTTTGCAGTAAGACTGTCTGTCCCAATGGAAGTTCTGTGCTCTTCAGAAGATATTACACACACTCACTCCCCATAATCTCTCTCACTGCCTTTTTTTTAAAAAATTACCCAGTGGTTTCCAGTCCATCAAATATAGAGTCTTTTACATTTGTATTTATTGGCTACCTTGGGGCAGGGAAGTGATTTACTTTGGCAAGTGAATTTGGTATCTTAGTTCCTCATCGTTATTCCAAAGCCTATTTCCTAGCATTGGAAACTTTTTGCAATAATCTGTTCCCTTTTTGTTGTTTTACAACCCAAACTATTTCATGACCTTAGGTCAACTAGCAGAAAGTGACTGATACATAACATTTAGCCATGAAATGCTGAGTTAGTAATTACAGAGTTTGAAATGAGCTCCTCCATAGGGCAGTCTTTTTCTTGAAAAAATACATTTCATCTTAACATTCGTCAGTCAGCTCTACTTCTTACTTCAGCTTTGAAGAATTTATCTTTGAACACACTCACTTGGCTCAGGTCCCCTACATGTTCACCTAAGACAATAAACTCCCCCCCCCCAATTGGGGACCTAGTGAGATTGGGTAAAGCTTATAAAGCACTTTGGAGATATATGCTGAATGCTACCACCGGAAGAGTCACGGAGATGGGAATAATAGAGAGAAAAAAAGGAGTGTCAGTCAAGAAGTTTTAATTTCATAAATTATGAAGGTGGGTAACATTCAATAGCAGTAAAACGTATTTTATGCATGTCACAGAACACCTTTGTTCAACTGTTTTGATTTTTAAAACCTAGCAGTTACCTCATCCAGAAGGCTGGTAAACAATTTTCTCCTGTAGGAGAAAAGGACTTGCAGAAGAATACATACAACCTGTATGTATTCATATATACATCCTATATGTATTCATATATACATCCTATATGTATTCATATATACATCCTATATGTATTCTCCTAACGTCTGTAGTTGTATTTATGTCAGTATGCCAAATAAGCTGGAATCTCAACTGAAAATTAAAGCTTTTATCTCCATCAATAAAATAACTCCTGACAGGGAAATTGGTGTCATATTCTGGCATAAGGAAGTATCACCAGTGCCAGGAAAATAACATGTTCTCTACCTTGGATCAATAATACTCCTTTTGAGAGATGCTCTCCACCAGTTGGTATGTATACCATCAACAACTCAGCAACAGAGCATTCTGCTACAATTGTGCAACTTACCTTCACCTGTGCACTTGAAACCTTTCAACTTTCATGTGAGCTTAGAGTATGTGTACACTATGTGGCAATGCGAACAAACTCACCCAAAGAGCAGTCTTTCTGCAAGCCAGGGAGGCAGAATAACCAGATGAGTAAAAAAAGCTACAGGAAAGCGTCTCCATCTTCAGTGCTTCATTCTTCAGTAGCCTACGTTACATTATCAGTTGCTTTTTTCCAGAGGAGATGCACCTGCAGCCTGTTGTGTTATCAGTTTGGACGGATTCTGATGAAATGCTCAGTGCATGCCTATTCTGAAGCATTTTCCATCTTTTATTCAATAACTTTTGTAACAATGACAGGTGAATGTTTTTGAACATATGCCAAAGGCAAAAAAGTTGTACTCAACATTTCCAAACCTTTGTATCTGTTCACTATAAAGAGGGAAGATGTTCACGCTCTTGGTGACTAAGAACACACTGCCATTTCTTCAGACCTAATACAGGCAACACAGAAGAAATGTGCCAACATCCATCCATTTGAAGTAGACAGCAAGAATATACTTCTTTGTAAATTAAGCCACAGCCAAACTGGTTTTCTTCTATGAAATGTGTTTTCAAGAAATTTGATCATTAACAAGACTTTCAGTGGCAGAAATTCATTGGGAAAATACCCTTTTTTTGAAACTCAGGATTTTGTTTTAACAGAAGCAGGTTTTAGCACCCACAGAAGCTGCTGAAGCATGAAGCCCCATAAACCACACATTCAAGCCATGCTTTTCCTTAACTAACACTGCCTTTGTACTGAGCATGCAGATATTAATAGCAATCCACTTCTCCTTGGTAGTGCTGGTGAGCAGCAACAGAGGTTTCTAGTTGCGATAGTTATCTTGACAATAACCAGTGATTGTCTTTTATGAGACTGACAGTACCTGCCTGGTACAAGCTCTGCTGTAGGATACACAAGTAGAGCTTCTTCTAAGTCAACTTTCAAAGGAGAAAAAGGTGCAATCTTTTAACAAATGTCATGTTCCTAGTCCAAGTCCCCATACATTGGAGCTAGGGCAATTTCTGCCTCCCACTCCCCCCCAAAATGTAAACTGAAGCAAAGACTTATCACCAAAATTTTCAGTCACAATAAATATACTAACTGTGGTTGTGAAACCTGTAAAACTCCTGGCTTTAGACAGATTTTGATTTTGAGAAAGAAAATAATCCAATTTTACAATAAATATTTGTTCTGTGTTTTAAAAGTTACAATTAATTTTTAAAAAGCTGATCATCCTTCTACTGAAATACGTCTGTCTAGAGGTAATGCTAAGTGCCTCAGGAGAACTGCCTTTAGTTTCCATTTCATCATGTTTTGCTACATGTCGAAGAATGTCCTGGATAAAATACTCCATGAAGAGATCGTTCCCTGCTCCAGCAGGGAGATCATGGTGGATGACAGGAAGACAAGCCCAATCTACAAGCCCAGTTTTAGTCACCTACCACATAGATACTACACTCTGTGGTGACCAGAATGCAATTCAGTACACCAGAAGTAGTCATCTCTTTTAGGAAGAGACAAATCACATTTTAAGCACCGCTGAACAGACTGACTAGCTACACACTGAATGCAAAGGGACTCTGTGATGGTTTGCTACAAGACAGATGTCTACCATTTAGTCTGCTGAACCCAGATGAGGTACCTGGGTCAGGTACTTTGAAGCAGCAGCATACTTTTCATCCATCCTGAGGTAAATCAAGCACCACAAAAGCAAGAAACACTGCTGATGTCTCTGTAACCATATAAAATTACTAGAAATACCACTTGGTCATCATTCACATAGATACATACATTCAAGATGCAAGAGCATGTCAAATTGGTTTTACTTTGGGGAAAAAAATTATAAAGAAATCATGTGCATAGATTGTTTTTTAGATAAGAAGTTGTAAGTGCATTTGCTTTCCTTTTTATGTTTGCTGTAAAGAGCATACAGAACGTTCACCCAAAAGATGCTAGAGAATCACTCAAACTTTCACACTAGCCAAACCTGCTTAGAAGAAGGAAAGGAAAGCTCAATAACTCCTCAGGGACTAATGAAACAAAAATTACTTGTGCTAAAATGTTTTGCTAGCTAGAGTATTCTGTATGGAAACTCCCCGAGACCCAGCCATGCTTCTGCAGTAGGACTAGGAAATAAATCTGTGCTTGTGTCTACACACTATATAGTTAACTGAACAAAAAGACATAGGTGATTTTGTTGAAAATACATTGATAAAGTCTTATTACCTGAATTTTACAGTATTCATGCAGACCAGAAACACTTCATATTTTTAGAGCAGTCATCATCTAAATTGTTCACAGTAATATACAAAAAGAAGTTGTGTTTGACTATCCAATTTAAATTGAAAGGTAAAAGTGAAACTAGCAGCACTAGAACTTTGTAAATTCCTTATGTCATTGTTAAATCTGCTATCTTTGGCTTCATTTCCCTACCAGCTTCTTTGGCTTATCTGTAAAAATTATTGTGAAGGACTGGACAGCAGATCAAGGAAACTAACCCAAACCAGTACAGGAACTATTACTCAATGTTATGCAATTTTTAAGGGGAAAACTGACTAATATCAAAGTAAGACTGAATCCCCTTGGCAACATGAGGAAGGCTTCAGGGACATTGGTAATATTCCTTGGACAAATTGTTTCTGTGGTCTAAATGACAACAGCACAGTCTGACTTGGTCAATTTCCCCTTTAAGTTTCAGCATACAAATCCATTTTCACACAAATTGTTTACCCCTATTTACTAATATAAATGTTTTCAGTCAATTAGCTTTGATTAAACAAATCTGTTTTTACAAGCTGCCTAGAAATCTACTTAACATTTTCATCAAAAGGAATACAGTATCATTACTTTTCTATTTTTCAATATTCTGAGGATTTCCTTAACATTGCATTAAAATGTTTTTGTTAAGTAATAGTACACCTGGCTTTCCTAGTAACAGAAACAGACACTCCTCCCTACCCCAGGAAAATTCAGTACAAAATTTGGTTCAGCAAATGGAAAATGGTTATATAAACACAGAAGGAAAGATCAGTGTGAGATATATAAATATACATACACACACACACGAGTACCATTTATCTTTAATAGTGGGTTTACGTTATAACCAACATAAAACAGTTCTACAATATAGCATTCAAATTTATAATTCATTGTACGGGACATAAAATTTGGGGAATTTTGAGAAAGAACTGAAGGCACCAATTTATTATTTTGAGGAAAAGTGTCACCACCATTTTTTTGTAATGAAATTAAAGAGCACTTGAACCTGTCAGCTATTCGTGTGTTTCGGTGCATGGTCTGCCTGTAGCAGGGAAACAAAACCTACCTTCTGGACACGAAATTACCAGTTGATCAAAGCCCATGCTGTGTAACACTTACAATACAAAATTTCTTGTGCCCTGAGTAAATCTGTACAATTGGCAGATTTTAGATTGGTTCAATTACTTAATGCATTTCATCATGTAGCTTCATACTGATAGTAGGAATAAAATAGTAGGAGTAAAAATGTGTTCAAAATTCACTATGTACAAACACTTCCTTTAGACTGAAATTTAACTCCTTCCCTCTCTCTTTCTGGAACTTTATTTCCATTAGCAAAGGTAATGTTCTTCTGGTAATAAGCTAATGCTAATAGCCTGGCTGTTAAAATTATTTCAGTTACCTATCAATAATCAATTAAAGGAACACCATACACTAAACTTTACTGTAGAAAAAAGTGGTACCAAGTCATGTGAAAATACAGATTACATTTTAAACTAGAATATTATCTGATAGAAAATGCATTCACTGTTATGGCCATTATGAAATTAGGAGATAATTTAGGCTTGTTTCTGGGGGGAAGAAGAAACATACTAATATTTTTCTTTTAACCTGGTAATTATAAGTATCTACTTTGTATGACAGTGATACATTAAAGCAGGAATAAAAGCAGCAGTTTTAACAAAAAAGTCAGAAAACCCCCACTTTCTTCAACTTTGCAAGTGCAATTTGAAAATACATGGAAGCTTAGATTAGCATAGCAAATGAACCACTGAAATAAGGAATATTTTAGTGATACGCATCATAGAGATGTACAAAATTACTAGTTTGATTTTTTTTGGTAATTCATATGCTTTTTGTGCTTCGCATTCACTCTTTATTGTAATGCACGCGGTAAAACACAAATTCATTATGTTTTTAGTATTTTGGCTTATTTTTGCCATAATTTTACTACATCTGGCAGGTATCAATGCATAATTAGAAATACCAGTGCATTAGAAATCTACATGAAATATTGGTAAGGAATTGTGAGGCAATGCTTTTATAATAGGGAGGTGTATCTCCTAGGTGACAGGGGCTGAAAAAAATATTTAACTTCTCCTTTGTTCTCTAATCTGGTCACCCACAAATTACGTAACTACATGCAACCTATCAGTTTACCTTGAAAAGTTGTTAATGGCCTGAGCAAAATTTGCCTAAACCTCGGGTTGAGGCATAAGACTGAAATCGCTGTTTGGTGGGAGAAAGAAAAAAGTCATGCCACATGTGCCTGCTACTTTTCTTAACAAGTGGTGGTCACCTATTGCTGTGGGAGTACTGGTGGTGGACATGGAACTGTGGTAGAACATGCCTGGAAAAAAAAAGAAGTTGAAATACAGCTGAAAATTATTGTAAAAAACGCCAAGAAAATTGCTAGAAATACAGAGAATAAAAATATGTGGGTTTGAACTATTGAAGATATGCCCATTAAGTGATTATTAAACACAGCCAGAACAGTACAGTACCGATTTCAAGGACTGTTGGCAGACATATAGTTAACAAAAATGCTACAGCTACAATCTAAAAATGAGAAACTGTGATTCTCAACTTTGTTCGTATGTATATTTCCCTTTGCAACAAATCGGCATAATGCACAAATCTGGGAAAAGCATAAAATTACACAAATATTATACTATGAAACAAGAATACAGAAAATTCTCTACATGGACTTTAGTGTTCGCTTCTTGCACGAAATATATTCATTACTGGCATTTCATCGTCTATCATTTGAAAAACATGCTAGAAGTAACTGAAAAAGCAATGCTCCTCCTCTGCTAAACTATCGTGTCTTTGGATAAAAGACAGCTCCTGTTCTGAGGGCTCTAAAGCAAGATGCTTCTGATGTTGTTCCTGGGAAACTTACACACCATAAAAGACAGAAATTCACAGTATGAGGATAAACTTTAAGGAATGTTCTGCTTTTCCAATCTTTCCAAGAAAAAACCCCTTTTATTCATATTCTACTAACGGCTAAATAGGCCCAATGTACTGACAGACAAGTTTCCATATGCATCTATTTCTTACATGAAGAATGGGTAACACAGAGACTGTTCATTTTGTGGGAAGGCACATTTTAAAATGGTGAAACACTTTCCATGATTACCTTAGTGCGCTGCAGAGAGCCTTTAGTAGTCTGCACCAATAGAAGGCCTCTGGTATCTATAAAGCCAGCCATCCCCATTAGTATTTTCTCTATTTTGTTGTATGTTATACTAGTATACATTTCATTATACATTGCAATATACATTAACTTGCTGAATGACAAAGCTCAGAGGATTGTGATCAGAGTCCACTTGGAGGCCCATAGCTCACAGTGTTCCCCAGGGGTCAGTGTTTGGTCCAGTCTTGTTTAGCATATTCATCAATTACCTGGATGAAGTCATTTGGACACTTCAATCCTAAATGGAATTCCATCCCCCAGTGGGACAGAGTGTACCCTCAGCAAGTTTGCTGATGATACTAAACTGTGTCTGACACACTGGAAGGCTCTGCTGCCATTCACTGAGACCTAGGCAGGATGGATAGTTGGGTGGAGGGGAACCTAATGAAGTTAGGAATCTAATCAGTTAGTGCACCACACCTGGAGTACTGTGTCCAGTTGTGTGTTCCCAGTTCAAGAAAGACAGGAACCTACTGGAGAGATGAAAGATGATTAAGCAACTGGAGCATCTCTCTTACAAGGAAAGGCTGAGAGCCCTGGGGCTACTGAGCCTGAAAAAAGAAAAGACTGAGAGGGGATCTTATCAATGTTTATAAATACCTGAAGGGTCAAGAGGATGGGGCCAGTCTCTTTACAGTGGTGCCCTGTGATAGGACAAAGGGTAATGGGCACAAACTGCAACACAGGAAGTTCCACTTCAACGTGAGGAAAAACTTCTTTACTATGAGGGTGACAGAGCCCTGGAACAGTCTGCCCAGAGAGGCTGTGGAGTCTTCTCTGCAGATATACTCAGAACACACTTGGATGCCCTCCTGTGCAAGCTGCCCTAGGTGAACCTGCTCTGGCAGGGGGGTTTGGACTAGATGAACTGCAGAGGTCCCTTCTGATTCCTACCATCATGTGATTATGTGATTCAGTAATACTGCACTTAATGGAAAATGTTGGTTTGAGTACAGTAGTAAGGTCTTTAAAAAAAGCTCAGATTTTGAGGCATTTTAATTTTATTCTATCTTCCTGAATCTTCCCTAAGACTTATGCTTTACCATAGTAAAGAAGATTGTCTTTACACAATCCTGAAATATTTACTAAAATTCCTTAGTGGAAAATTAATACTATTCTTAATTAGTATATTTTTTTAAATTA
>JAAGNO010017747.1:0-12624 GCA_033439905.1 Ceryle rudis
GAAGGTGTTAAAGGTGTGGGTTTTTTAGAGAGCTTAGGTGGAAGATCAAAATAAATAAAAAACAAAGAAAAAACAAAAAAAAAAAAACCAAAAAAAAAACCAAAAAACCAAACCCCCCCAAAAAAAAAAATCCAAAAAAAAAAAACCAAGGTACCAGAGGTAGTCTGTGGTACATCAGTACGTGCTCTTCTCAAGTTCAGGCAATGCTGAACTCAGTAGGCAGTGTTTGCATAGATTTCTGGGGATTTTGAATCATTCTTGTGCTATCGCCTGTCCCAACCTAACTTTTGGGTTTTTTTCCCCACAATCCGTATTTGTCATGTCTGTGACTGAACTCAGTGAGACTACTTCAGCCTGAAGTATCCCACACCGGTGCAGGGCCTAGAGCTAGAATGCTGCCACCTTTGTTTGGTTGGTTGGTTGTTTTTTTGACCCTTAATAATTAATATCCATAGTATATCTGAGTTCACGGTAGAAAGCAGCCATTTCAGTTTTTACAGTTTTCCTTCTGACGTTCTGAATTCTTGCTTACACTGATTTTATGACTGTTTGGCCACCACTATTTCCCACGTATTTGAATGCTTTACTCACTTTAGAGTTCTGCTGCATCGGGGCTGCGTGTAAAGCAGCTGTCACTTTGCTAATGTGAAGTGCAGTTTCGTGTCAGTAGGACAGCCATACACTAAGCTTGGTTTTACATGTTCCAGAAGAACGTAATATGTTATTCTCCGAGGTAGCGTACAAACATTTGAAATATATTAATAGTGCAAAATACATTTTTTTCTCTGAATTGGGATTGTTACATGCTCAGAGTAATTTTTCAACTACAGTTGCCCAGAGTACTGTATTTAGAAGCAGCAAAATGCTATCATAGTTTTATTTCTATAATTGTGGTATTTATTTATTTTACCCAGACGACTTTCTTACCTTCAGAAAAAAAAAAATGGCAGTACTTTCCAACAATGAGCATTTACTTACTTAGAATGTAAGTTTTATTTATAGAGCTTTTTGCTTAGAAAGGGAGAGAACCAAACTGATTATTATGAACTATAAAATTATTCAGTACTGATTTTATTAACCAGTAGATAAACCAGGACACTTTAAGGTGCAGTTCTTTTCACTTTTTTTAACAGGCCTCTAAATGATAATGAACTTGTCTTGATGTGCATGTTAATATGTGGTGAAAGGTGGTAAATGAGAAGAGTTACCCAAGATTTAAAGTTTAAGGAAAACACTTTGAAATGCATCTACTCATCTTTTATGTAGCTGAAAATCATGTAAAACGAAAGCAGACAGAGTCAGTTGAATGCTTAAGAGTGAAAAATGTTTACATTTAAGTAATTCATATGTTGGGTTTTTTTCCTGAAAAGAACAAAAGCTAAGATTATATATGTCATCCTGGTGTACCAAATCCCATTTAAATTAAATTATGAGATTTGGATTATGTTATTTTTTGTCTTACTCCAAGTTCCATATTATACCATTGAGATAAATTATGTTGGTTCATTCCCATTTTACAGACAAAATGCACGGGGAAAATGATTAAGTGAGTTGCTTACGGGCATGAGTAACATTGTGAGCAGAAAAAGGAAAAAAGAAGTCTTTGCGCTTAGATTAGTAATCCATTTTTATTTACATTAGCCAATATTTTCACTGTTGTCTTTTTCCTTTGGATGTGTTCTTAACTAATCAAAAATTATTTTGATTCTAAGCAAACTTCTCTGATTAGTGGAACTTCAAGCCATCCATCACAAGGGAGAGTTTCACTTCAGTTAATTCCATGTGTCTTGCCTTTATCTGATTATCTGGTGTTTCTGGGAAATATATGCTGCCTTTATCTTTTACATAAATGTAATAATAATTTAGAAGAGTAAAGCTTAGAATGCTGTATTTGTTGCTAAAAACTAGACAGTGAAGTCAAACCCACGATTTTACTGGCTTTTATTAACATAGGAATTACGCAGGTTCAAGCAGTTTGACAGCTTTATTAATAAAATTTATTTAATAAAGCAGTCTGACACTGCTGGGCTATGGAGAACAAAAGATAGTCAAAGAAATAGGAAAGGTAGGCTTCAAGAGACAACAGTGGAAGATGAGTGAGGACTTTCACACTTTAGGGAGGAATGGTAAAGATAAAGATTAAAGGAAGAAGGGAAGAAAAAAAAAAAAAGACCTGAATTTGCCAGTTTTTAGGAGTTGTCTGACTTACACAGGGGAATAAGATGTCGGAAGTCAGTGGTAACCATGCCTTTCTTTGTGAATCAAAGCTCATTTTTTCACTGTAGTGACTTCTCAAAAAATGTAAATACTATTTGACTGAGTTTGTTTTAAGAAGATCTTGGTCTTGCTGGTGAAGCTCAGTATTCACTATGCAGGATCTTTTCAAGAGGTAGTTTTTTATGTTGATTCTCTTTTGTTGATTTGAGTGAAACTCTTAAATGAAAGTTTACCAGTCTCCATTACAGTAATACTCTCTTAATTATTAGTGTCCTGTGTTGTCAGGAGATACAATCATAAATCAGATTGCCACAGAGAGAAGGCAGCAGGCAAAATGCAGTCCTTGAGCTGAGAGCCTGGATGTCCTTGCAACATGAGGGGAGAACAAAAGCAAGTGTTTAATATGGCATGGGTATGGCCTTTTTCACATTTGGAAGCCCTAGCACACGTATTTCAGTGCCCTTCTTGCTCTAAATCTGAGTGATTTTTGTTTTTCTAGCAAATGAGTGCGTTGGTGCTCGAAGCGCAGAAGGAAAATTGTGTTTCAAGTATGCTCTTTTGGTCACTCGATTCTTTGCCACGCTGGTTTCGATAACAATATATAGTGCTTGAGCCAGTATAATTTGCAGTCACATGTGCAATATTTGTTTAACAACAACAACAAAAAAGTAGCTAATACTTCCAGACTGTCTGATTCAGATTATTCCATCCTTCTAAGCAATGCCAATCTTGCATTGCAATCATTAAAACCCTGAAACAAGATGATATTCTGATTTCCTGAAATTCAAGATATATCTCACTGTCGAAGATAATTATTCTTTTCAGAGAATTATCTACCCAGTCTTGATTTAAAACATAAAGTAGGTGGGTTTTTTGAGTTGTTACTGTACTTTGGCCAATAATCCCTCTAAGTCTTGAGGCAAGCACTCGTTTAAGAGCTCTGTTACCCTTCCTGTAACATGGAGAGTAACGATACGAGTCTCTTCTCTGTCTGATACTGCAGTGTATTTGCAAATCATGATGTAAATACTGGCAGTGCAGAATACACACATACAGATTATAGATGTGGTTGCCAGCCTCATCTGTCCATGGAGGGCAGGAGTTTCTTTACCCATCCATTTATATTGAGAAAGCAAGAAAATAAGTGTTACTGTCAGGTAACTGTAAAGTTCAGGATACAGTGTTTAGAATTTGTGGAACTTTGGAAAAATGCGTGGAAGTATTTTGAATTCCAGGCAATTTTTAATGTACGTGGCTAAACAAAACAGCCCCACATCCATACATAATCTGAGGAATTTAAAAATCTAGTCATAAGTCAAAACACTTTACGTGGATGCAATGCTTGTAATTATCACTGCCTCTAAGAAAATTAAGCTGTGGGTGTCTCTAAATGAAGGCACTGAGAGCAGTCGTAGAAGTTTAAAATAGTAGTTAAACTGCATGACTTGGCTTTCTGAGCACTCTTGTTCAGAATTTTACTGACCTTACATCAGTTTCATTAGTTGATTTTTGGAAGCCATTACATCAAAGCAAAGCTATTACATTTCTAAAAAGTAGACATTGTATGGGTATACTTATTAGTTTAAGCTTCACATTTTCTTTTTAACATTTCTGTGTCTGTGCAGTTAAATTCTTACCCAGACACATTTATATAGATAATTCAGTTTTATAAAGACCTTGGCTATCAAGCATTTTAAGCTAGAGATGCAGTGCGGGAAGCCCCAGCAGAAGTCAAGCTCCTGTTCCCATGTCATGGTTGTGGCTGCAGATGATGTTGAGCTACAGAACTGATATCAAAGAATGGGGGGTAGGTGTATGTGCTCTGTATGTGTGAATATTTTCTTTGGGAGCTTCAAAATAACATATGTTCTGAGTATAACTAAATATTCAATAGAAATAAGCACTTTAATGGCACTGTTCTATGAAGAATGTATGTTCTGACCTATTTTATGAGACATTTGATGATGATTTTTGTGTGTGTGTGTTCAGAATAGATGTAGCAAAACCAAGAAACCTAAACCAGAGTCCACTGTCATGCCCTTTACATTGTAATTTACCATTACTTTCTCTCCTTTTTCAGACCTAGTCTGAAAAAAAAGCTTGTTACTATTCCAGTTTGGAGGTGCCATTAACAAAATTAGGTCCAGAGGTCACTGTCTCTTTTCAATTCATGTACATGAAGCAGAAGGAATCAAGGCACATCTTGATAACCATCTAGATCCAGTCCTACTTTAGTTTTGTCCTGCGTGTAATACAGTTTTCATCTCCGAGCAGCCGTTAACCTATCCTTTCTTGGCCATGAAACTGCAACAGAGTGAAGATGAGGCTGTGGTAGAAGGGCACAAAAGTGAAGTTTCTGGCTGAATACTGAGCTCCCTTTCCTTTCTGTCTTGAACCATGCCCTTCACGTTATACGTAAGTGGTGTGTTGTAGATTGATATTTGTGTTTTCTGAGAAACAGGACCAACAGACTGGAATTATGCAGCTGCTTTTTCCAGATGTTCTTATGCTGGGATTGTATTTTCCTTGTGCTTACAGTTTTCTGATGGACAGGGCTAGGACTATTTCAGTCCTAATGAGGAATGTGATACTGCTGTTCATGGAATTAAAATTTCTACACCACATTGCTTTTAAAATGTGTGCGTAATGTGTTGCCAGTTAGGAACTTAGCCTGAACGTGACCTTTGAGTAAATAGCTAATCTGAGTAAAGATTCATCTAATGGATTCTTTTTCTTCTTTTTTTTTTTTTTTTTTTTTTATGTGACGGTTTATTTTGATTCGAAAGCAGATGTAAAGGTTTACAGAATGCTTGGTAAAGTTCCTCCCCCACTTGAGAGGATCACAGGTAAGTGGGAAGAGAGCCAGCTGCTGGCTTCACCTACTTCCAATTTCAGCTGGACCGTTCTTGTCAGGATCGTGTAACGTAGCAGATATTGTCGTACAGAAACGGGATTCAAATCCAATAGAAATGACTTCAGATTTATTTCTTTTTGTGTGTGAGTGTAATTCACAAAGCTGAGTCCCTATAAACTCTACTTAAATTGTGAAGTCTTTTTTTCTACATATAGATCCATAGAGCATTACTAGCCTTGATTTTTTTTTTTACAGTGTGAAAATGTTTTGGGGGATAAAACCATAAGATGTAAGTGATCAAAGAATGTCAGGTGCGGATTTTGTTTCCTAGCTGTTTCGCTGCCCTTTCCCTTTTTCAGGCTGAGAAATCAGTTAGAGATGGCTTGAGAGTGGAATATGGCTCATGGATAGGGAGTATTCTGTGGAGTTTATGGAGGGAAACTGAAAATGCACTCCAACAAGTGAAAAACAATGCGAGTAAGAAGAGCTGACTGAGATGTAGGAGTAGATGTGTCTTTACTTGGGTTTATCCAACCATTAATAAGTGCAGATTTCAGTCCTGCTGGACTTTAATAGCTCTTTGCTGTGAAAAGTAGGGTCACTAAATAAGTGGTTAACAACACCACAGTTAAAAGACCAAATCTGACAAATACTATCTCTGTAGCCATACAGAAAAAGATATGCTTTGGTGTAAGAAATACGCTGTAACTAATTCATCATCTTTCTTGGTAAAACAGAGTCTAGGGAAGTGATTTTTGACTCTCAAAATGAGTGCTGTACTGTCATCACTACTGCTTACTGTGCTGCAGTTCACAAGTCTTGTTTCCTAATCCAATTTTACTCACAAAAGAAACAGAGTAAGCTATTCTTCCAGTTATAATGGAATGAAACAGCATGCTTTTGAATTTCATCAGGGTTATCAGCATTTACTTATACTAGAAAAAACAATTAGAATCCTTAATAATTTAATCTTGATGAAATCTCTGCCACTGAAGCTTGACTAGTAAACACCTAACACTTCATTTTTTGTAACTGGTGTTCTGGCTGCCTGGCTTTATAGCTAAAGTAAAGCAAGACTCCAAGTAAGCTGTATTGACTATAACAAAATCACGCAAATTAGATGAGGGGAATTTACCCCTATATGCTTGTTCTTTTACAATACCTTTAAAATTCTTTTAAGAGGAGTAAAGATTAAATTTATTCTATTAAGAAATTGCATGGTGTATTTTCTCTTTGTGCTTTCTTTTTGCAGAATATTTTCCCTGTGCTTTTTCATATTTAGAACATGTTGGAGTTTGAAATGGGACCCTAAAGGTTTTTTCTGACGAATTGCCGGGGTCTATTAATTTCTATGGTTCGTTTGTGCTCTCCATAGGAAAACTGAATTTGCTGGTGCATACTTTGGTTGTGTCAGAAATGCAGTTATATTTTAAAGTGATATCTAGTCCCTGTAATATTTTTTTCTATCAGTGTCAATGTATTTGGAAGACTGAATCTCTGTAGAGTTGAAAAAAGTCACTTTAGGAAATAAAAATAAATTGTATGTAAGAAGTTTGCGAAGGGAAGCTTCAGTGGCTGGTGAAGGCTGTTACAGGAGTGCTGAGGGGAGGAGGGGAGCTGTTTAATACCGACTCTTCCTGCAGCCTGTCAATTTATTCATGCAGTGGACCTTGCAAACCCAATTCACAGATGCTATTTTCTGTTCCTTACTGAATAAAACTCAGTGCTGGGTCCTGAGTGTAAAGATTAATTAGTCAGTGAGTGTTAAAGGTCTGTTAAAGCCATTATGGTGTATGTCCGCAGAGACAAATAGGGGCTATAAAACATTGTGTTCGAAACCTAATTTTACATGTGTATTTTTCATTAATAATAATGATGGTAGTAATAACTATAGTCTTTTCATCCTGAAAGCTCTCAAAGGACTAAACGCATGGTGCCGTGCATGCTGTGTAGGAAGGATCATGCTTTCCATCACTGCAATGCACTCTTTCTGAAGGCATCTTTCAAGTTACACTGAGCTCAGGTTATTGTTGGCCATTGCAGAGACAACAGTGCAGCGCAGGTCATCCAAGTAAGCTCTTTTAATTGCTGTTTCCTGACTTGAGGGTTCTAGAATATATAGATATATATGTCACTTTATTGAAAATGGCAACCAGCAAAGTGCATGTAGTTATGTACGTTGTAGTTTTTTTGTCTGACTTCAAAAGCATATTCTTCCAGTTGGTTGCCAGCTTTCAAGTGAGCTCTGAGTTACAACATTGTTGAACGTTTGACTATTTATCAGAATTTTTTAGCTAATGACATAAATGGAAAGAATTTTTTGTAAATATAAACATATGCATGAGTTACAAATATTCTTGCTCATTTCTCTGGACTAAGCTGCAACTGTTCTGTGTGTACTGAAAAGAAATGTCTGCACTACTGGCAGCTTTAGAAGTGAAGCACTCTGCATGTTTTGCTGACTTCAGGGGGGCTTTGTGGCATTCTTGGTTTTTTGGTCTGTTTGGGGGTTTTGGTCACTGGTGAAGCTTAGGGCAAGTCAGATGAGTGAACGAGCAGTTACAACCTCACTCTTAAGGGTTCTAGCTGTTCCGGTATGTAAAATTAGAATTGACTGTAACCCATGCAGAAGTTTTCCTTCTTTTCTGTCCACACAATGAGATTTAAGCAGGGAAGAAAGTCCCTATAGATTCTTCCAAAATATGCTGTGGATTTCTTTGCCCCATTATGTCCAGCTATGTGGCACTTGTTTGATTAACATAAGCCTCATTTACAAATCTGAAAAGGTGGAATCTAAACTGACTTCGGATATTTGCTATCTGGTTACAAATGGAAGAAACTGTCAACATAATCAGAAGAGAAATCCCTCTCCTAGGTTAGACACTTCACTGTCTAGAGTTTTCATCATATTGCTATACTTGGACCAGAAGAAGCCAAGATACAATACATGTTAAATAGAGAAGAAACGATAGGGCATTTTTCATGTGAAAGCAATGGATTGTCAGGTCAGATTCCCAGATGTTTGTCAGAATGCTTTCTGGACTCCTTGTTACACGCTGATAACTTAGGTAATTTGAAATATTTGTTGATTCTTTCCAGGAATGGAAGGAAAATCTTGCATTCAAGGCTTGCATAATTATTCTGGGGTTTCTTCATTTCTTTTAAATTGTCCAATTCCTGCAGGTTTTTAATGGAAGTCTTGTTCCTTTAGGAGCACCAGTAAATTACTGTTTATGCTGTTTTGTTGATGTCAAACCTGGAAAACACAGACGAGAATTGGAAAGATGATGATTCGTTGAGCAGGCTTCCAGCACACAGATCAGGACGTGAGATTGAATAGAGCTGACAGTTGGTTTAGTGTCTATATTAAATGAAGCTGTGGTGCAGTCAGGAAAGGCTGTTCTTGGAGGGAAGATGAAAAGAAAAAGAAATTAAAACTTTGTGGCTGTTTCCAGGTTTCTAACTGCAATTCCCTAATTAATAACTAATTATATGGATGTTTTGGAGCCCCCATGGATAGTCCTAGTAGAGGTTTCAAGAATTTAGTGCGCTCTCTAAAGAAATTGAATTAATCACTCACTTTAGCAATGTATTTTTATTAGCTAGTGAATGAATGAAGTCAAAGGGCTAATAGATCTAGTGAGCGAAGCACTTGCTTTTCAGCTCTAGGTCAAGCAGCAACTGTAGATCTCCAAGGAGGACTTATCCTGGAGACAACTTGGTTTCAGTGTGCTGAAGTGACTGACAGAGCCAAGGGTATGACTGACAGCTGTGCTTTCTGGACCCCCTCAGAATACCTAATGCTGCTCGAAGCCCTATCAAAATATTTCACATCTTGTGATGAAAATTCAGTAACAGAGGTATAATCTCTTAAAGTAACATTATTTTATAGAAACACACTTTATTTCTAACATATTTATCATTACAAAAAGGATTCTTTATTTTAGATTCTACTTCTTTTTTGAAATATTTAATTTTATCCACATATCTAATGTTAATTAAATCACATAAGAACTGTGAGTGCTGCAGAAGATCTTGTGAATACTTTCAGTAATTCAGAACATCTCAGATGCCTTATTGCCTTTCGGTATGGCAAACTATCAGCAGTACACGGGAATAGTGTATGTGATGAAATTCATACTTGTGCCTGAAAGTTGTTTCGGATACGCGCCAGGACGGATGCCCATAATTCCCTAGTTCTGTGCTGGATAACGATTCCTCACAAATATCCAGAATGTTACAAACAGTTGTAACTGAGGCCAAAGATTTTTAAGTTACCTGGAAAGGGCGATCCATAATCAAACACTGCAGAGCTGAAGAATGCCTGTTTATTGTCATAAGCTTTGATTTAGGTTTTGGCTTTTTCAGCGCTTCCCCGTTTGTCTCGGTATTTGTTGCGATTCACGTATTTGTATTTTGATGTAAATATATATATTGCTTACCAGTAATTAGAAAAGCCGGTGCAGACTACTGACTTGAAGATGTAAATGATCATATGCAGCAGACAAGGCAGAGTGCTCACAATATAGAGGGCAGGGTCCAAATGTGTTTGCAATTTGCAGACAGTAAGTAACAGCAGTAAAAGTTTTTAAAAATAAATCTTTCAAAGGGAAAAAAGGCTGAGTTATCTCAGTCACTGAGGACTGAGAAAAGGCAGTAGAGTTCTTTGTAGATGGATTGTGATACCATATTGTGGCTTTTTCATCATCTTAAGCTTCTAAATCTCCCTTTCAGCCTTTTGCTGCAAAACTTGTCTTGCATGTTTCATTATTTACATGCAATTAAGAATTCTGTTCCTTTAATATTTATTCTTCTCCCTCTTCCACTGTTTCTCTCTATACTTTTTTCTAGATACTAGCCTTTTCATTTTTATTTGCAAAATAAAAATATTCTTGAGTGTATTTTGAACACCACAAATTAAGCTAATTTTTTTTTACTGTTGTTTTTTAAATCTTAGTGATGTATGTACTATTGTATGAATTATATGAACGGCTCATGTCTAACGTTAATAGCACTGCCATTAACAAAAGAAAGCAAATTTCTGAGTGGTGGATCTTGTATACTTGATGTATGGTTATTTCATGGAGAGCAGAGACTAACAAAAGCCAGTAGCAGTGTATAATTTAAAGCATACAGTATGGCTAGCAAATAAAGTGCCAGAAGTTGCTCCTCAATTTAGGCAGGTATTTGCTGGATTCGTTCTAAAAACCTCCGCAAATACTTCAAATGCAGGTTGTGAATATCACATTATAGGGTAGCAATTTACTACACCAGAATTTTGTTTATGGTGCTACTGATTAGCAGTTTCACTGTGGTAGCTTAAAGCTTGACTTCTTGTTGAATAGACATTTTGTGGAATAGCAATAGCCAACAATTACACATGCCATAGTTTTTGTTGGTTTCATATGGATATCTTTTATTAAGAGCACTATCCAAATTAGCATTTCAGAGGTTTTTCAGGCTAGATGATTTGAACTGTTCCTTCCCGCATGGAAGTCTTAAATCTCCTCCACAGCAGACTTGTGAAGTATGGGAAATGACTGTAGGGGTCTATACCTGATAAATATGCCTTCTAATGAAGGTCGTAGCAGTGTGGACGTCCTCAGGGTGATAGCATCCCTGACCACTCTCCTCTCCCGCTCCTCTTGGTGAGAGACATCTCGGAGGTAGGGCCAGGCAGTAGCGGTGTCTGTGCAGCAGGTGGGTGAGATGCAGTTTTGCATTCAGGAGACGCCTGTGCAAACATCAGAGAGAACACGTGAAGCTCAGTGGTGGACTAACCCAAGCCAAAAGGGCTCACCTGTCTATTCATGAAGCTCTGTCAGTAATAGCTGTTCCTGAGCGGGTGGGAATGGAGCTATTACTGCCCAAGCTTGCAAAGGGGCCCTGTGGCCATCCTGATCCCTGCAGTAGCAGAGCACAGTACCCACCTCAGCAAGGGGGTCTCCCTGGCTTTAGGTCCCCCTTTGCAGACCCTGCATTATCCTGTCAGTGATAACTAGATAAAATAGACATTTTGACTTTGGTCTCCTTTAAAAGGTTTAGATGGTGGGGCCTGTTTGTGGCTTTGGAATCACTCTTTGACATATGTCACAGTTGTTAAAGTAGGTATTAATACAAAATAATAAACTTGTGTAGTGTTCAACTTTTCTGTAACTGTCTATCAGAAAGTTCTGAAGTGGATTTCTTTAAAGACTCCCCATCTCCTGAGGAAAAGGGGATAAGGCAGTGTGTCCCTGGACAGGATCTATGACTCATTATGTCAATCAAACTCCACTTCAGAGGGGAATAAAGAGATTTGTATCTCAAAGCTGTGCATAACGACTTCTCGGCTTTTCATTTCATATTTATGAGCGGTTTACTTTGAAGTGTTTATCAGGCAATACGCAGAAACATGAGAGAGCATTGCCTGAAACCATGTTCAAGTGTCTAATCTGTTAAATGCTTGCTGAGCAGGCTAGTTCATCAGTGCATGCAATGCAAAAAAGAGAGAAAAAAATAAACTTTCTGGGGTTTTGAGGTTTTGAAGCAGAATCTTTATATTAACAATATAAAAAGGATTAATAATGCCAAGCATTTTGAAATAAATGTAATATATGAAACTTACAAAAGTTGGTTATGTTCTGTGTTAAGTAGATAAATAGTTCTTTGCTTGAAAGGAAGCTTTACAGTACTTAATACCAAAACTATACAGTGCCACATCTGCTCTTAAGACAGGAGTATACAGTGACCACAAGTTCTGACTGTTGATTTTGAAGGCTTGAGGCATTCATAAAAGTAGGCTTCTGTAGGGTTCCTTCCCCCTGCTCCAAAAAGGGCAATTTACTGATAACTGAAGTGTTGAAGCTGATAAAAGAGTAGCAGTGGCACTAGCCTGCAATGGAGACAAAGTTTTGGCAGTATTACCCATTTGCTGCTGCTGTGCCTGCTGCGGAACTCTGAAGAGGCAAGTATTGTTAAATAGGTCAAAGATAAAAAGTCAAAATTTGAGGTAAAGTGGAAATGGTGTAACAGTGGTTTTTTTCATTTTAATATAGCTCTGGTGCGTTAGCTAGAGGAGAGCATATGCCTGATGATCCTTGTTTCACTTCCCTCTTCGCAAATATTCTGCTGCCAGCGCTCTGAGGTCCAGCTTTACTAAGTCTGGCTGGATGTGACTGGTCAAGCCAGTCCTATGAGATGGAGGACGTACAGACTGCAGCGCTAACAAAAGCGCTCCAGCCCACCAAACCACACTGGGGAATTGTGATATCTGTGTGGTCAAGGTGCAATATTTATTTGGGCAAGTAGCTCCCAAAGATGTGTGCTGCGTGGTGTCCATGCATGTTATCCTGCATTTCATTTTAAAAGCAACTGCACTTTAGAGCTTATTTTCAAACATATTCTTATGTATTAGTGATTCTGAAAAGAACCAACAGGAATATGATTAGTCCAGTGTTTGATTTTTACCAGGCCATCTTTCATACCATTTTATGGTTCTGTACAGATCACTTCTGCTTAAAAAACAAAAACAAAAACAAAAACAAAAACAAAAACAAAAAACAAAACAAAAA
>JAAGNO010017748.1:0-16887 GCA_033439905.1 Ceryle rudis
ATGGTGGCGGTGGCGGTCTTTGGCCTCTACGCGCCGCGCCGCGTCGCGTCGCGTCCTGTTCGCCGGCTGCAGCCCGCACGACTGTCCCCGGCGAGCTACGAACCGTCCCTTCACACTTAGGGTGAGCTGCTGCCTCCCGGGACTCAGCCACCGTGTGTGGCATCCGCACCCCCAAAGCCTGCACCCGGCTGCCCCTGCCCTTCCTCCTCTGCCCGGATCGATCCTATAGGCATAAATGAGGTGTAAACGTGAGGGGGAGAGCTGATTTCCAGCAGAGACTGTGAGTGATCTTAGCCCTAGTGGTCAGGCCGGTTAAATGATGGAGGCAGTGGGTTACCTGCAGGGATGTGGAGCAGACAGCCGCTCAGGGAGGTTTCTGCCGGGCATGAGGGGTCATGCCCCACCCCATCTGTCCATAGTTGGGAGGAAGTTCCACGCCTCCTCCTTGGTGAATGTGCGTGGCTTAAAGTTCATCAGGAACAGAAAACTTGCAATCAGGAACTTTTAAAGTCCCCAGTTGCTGGGGTTTCCATAGGAGAAACACCACGAGAAATGCAAGCTGTAGTCACTGGTGCTCTCTGATGGTTTTGCCTATCCCCCCCAGTACTGATCTGTGTATTTCACAGAATGGCAGGGGTTGGAAGGGACCTCTGGAGATTGAGTCCAACCCCCCTTGCCAGAGCAGGATCACCCAGGGTAGGCTACACAGGAACAGACCCAGGCAGGTCTTGAAAGTCTCTAGAGGAGACTCCCCAGTCTCTCTGGGCAGCCTGTTCCAGGCTCTGTCACTCTCACAGTGAAGAAGTTTTTGCTCATATTGAGGTGGAACATCCTGTGTTTCAGCTTGTGTCCATTACCTCTTGTCCTGTCACAGGGCACAACTGAAAAGAGCCTGGCCCCTTCTACTTGACACCCACCCTTCAGGTATTTGTAAACATTAATAAGATTCCCTCTCGGTCTTCTCCAGGCTAAACAGCCCCAGGACTCTCAGCCTTTCCTCATAAGAGAGATAGATATTCCAGTCCCTTAATCATATTCGTAGCTCTGCTTTGGATTCTCTCTAGTATTTCCCTGTCCCTCCTGAACTGGGAAGACCAGAACTGAACACAATACTCCAGATGTGGTCTCACTAGTGCAGAGGGGAGGAGAACCTCCTAAGGTATTTGTACCTTGCCTGAAGATTAGAAGATTGAACAAATGATAAATGTGCTTCTTTGTGCCATTTTTGAAAAGGGTGAGTGATATCCCCCAAAAGTCTAGTTAGCTCAATAGCTATCCTAATGAAAATAGAAAATCTAATGTGGAATTCAAACAATAAGGAGTTGAAATGAAGGAATATAATGGAAGGCTACATAGTGTTTTAGTAAAATAGCTATTAATACTGAGGAGAAACTTGACTCAGACTTTATGTTACGTGGTATTTTCATTAACATTGGGTGCATGCAGTGCCAATAAACCATGCAAATGAAATTTGCTGCCAGATCTCAAGAAGATGAAGTCTGTAGGAAAACTTAGTTGAAAGAGGTGGTGTCTAAAGAGGTTGCAGTAGTAGGTTCTATGTTCTATGACATTTTTAGCAACAATCTGGAAGCAGTTCTAAACCTGCTGCTTCAAAATCATCTCCAGGATTAATGGAGTCTCAAATAATTATGAGGACAGGGCACTGAGCAGAACAGTTGGTAGAAGTATCCCTTTCAAACTTAGTGAATTTTAATCCAGCCAAATATAAAGCTGTCTATCTTAAGAACAAAGTGTGGAGGCTCTAATGAGAGAATAGAAGAATATATCCTGGGAGGGTAATCACTTTGAGGAGGATTTAAGGGTCAGAATAAGTAAGCAGTCAGATAAGGGCTGTCCTGTATTTTGCTAAGACAGAAAAGCACTAATCAATGCATAAACAAAGGAGTAAAAACCTGTTTATTTTACTTCTCATGTTTGGCCTCAACAATGCCATCTACACGGTAGTGCACACAGTTCTGGTTTTCAGATTTTAAGAAGCACGTTGGAAAATAAGAGAGAGCAAACAAGTAAAAGCATAATATTCTGATAGTTGGAGAAAATGCATTACACTGTTTTTAAGAGCTCAGTCTGTTAAAAGATATCAAAAAGAGGACTGGGAGGTGTCTTGATTGTAGTGTATAGGAACATTCCTGGGGGGAAATACAGAATTTGAAAGGTCTCTTTAATCTATTGAAGAAACGCATAATAACAAGCGGTGGCTGGAGGCAAAAGCCAGACAAATTCAAAGAGGAAATAAGACATACATTTTTACATGGTTAACCACCAGAATACATTCTTGAGAGAAGCTGAGGGTTTTCCCTCACTTTATGTCTGCTGTTGAGGTTTAGATGTATTTCTGAAAATTATTTTTCAGCTGAGCAGAAGTTATGCTTTATTTTATTGGATGATTACAGGTTGAAATCTGATGGTCTGTGATACACATAGTGTCAGGTTATTGTAGTGGGACCATCATGGTTTGAGTTTCAAATGCTGGAAGCAGACATTTTGTTAATAACCTTGAGCATTAGAATCAATTTTATTTTGCCTTTAAATACTTACACTCCATAAAAAAGCTGATCTGAATTAAGGTTTTGGCAAGAGAATGTACTTACTAAGGCAATATCTAAAGGTTTTGGCCTTTTGCTTCCTAACTTTACACTCTTGGGATTACATGGAAAAAATTCTCTGCATTTCCATTTAAATTTCTGAAGGAATAGATCCTTTCAGGAAAATTTATTATAAAGACTGGATAAAAATCCTCCAAGAAATATTTCACAATGTGAACGTCAATACTGTACAATTGCCTCAAGGCCAAGGGAATCAGAATGCACCAAATGAATCCTGATAGATTTCCTGTATTGTTCATTATGTATTTATATGTTGCATATGTTTTCTTTGTACAGTCTTAACCTCACTTGAGGTATTATCATAACATAAACAATTATTAGTGGAGGAGCCGTTACTGAAAGAGGGATGAATGAAATATATAAATAAGATTTCAGATCAGCAGCTTGTCAGAGAAACACGATAAAAAAACTCCTGAAACGGTACATGATCTATTTTTCTATCTTGAGAATGGAAGGTGTTTTGTCATTTCTCTGCCTTCAGAGAAATGTGTGATGCTAATCCTGCAAGAGACATGTGCTTCCTAATTTACATGCTTCCTTTTTTCCTGGCTCTTGAGCAGAAAATGCAAAGACAGGAGCCGAAAAACAAGCCGCTGCCTTCCTTTGTGCATTTTCCCAGAGTCAAGCCACAAGCAATCTCCCCTTATACTCTGAACAAACTGAAATCTGTTAATTAACTTGGTGATGAATTCTGGAATGAGATCTGAATAACTGTACAGGCAAAAAGAAAATCACAGTGATTACAAAGGATAAAGTGAGACTTGTCTTTATGGTATGCACTCGGTAACTTAAAAAAGCAGAAGGTGTTTGTGTGTGTGGTTGATACTTGTTTACTTTGAACTATTAATGTGAAAATTGCTGTGAAAATTGCATGACATTATTACTCAAGTCACTTTTAAATCATAAATAACCACTGCAATGGGCACTCCAAGAGGAGTCTGGAGCACACCCTATAACTGATCTTTTCCAGAAAATGTGTTTCATTGTACTGTCTGCACTAGATGCTCCCAAAGCTGTTCTCTGAATACATTTCAGCTTACCACAGAAGTGCTCTCTGAGCATGACACCTGTAACACACGCCTGGCAAACCAGTGTGCTTGCAGCCACGCTCCCACAGGCTGTAAATAGCCGACAAGACAGCTGCGGGAACTGATGGCAAATGAGGTGCAGAATACACCATACTTAGAGCTGCTGATGTGACCACCCTGGTCAAGTTACCAGAGCGGAACCAGGAGCTCCTATTTGAAGCAGAACATCTTACTTGGCATCCATTTGGATGGCCAGTGGTTACTGAGTGTATGTAAGGTACTGGTTCTGCCTTGTAAAGCTTTAACAGGGACCGGTTTATCTGAGCCATCAGTAGCCAGTTGTTTTTCTCTCCTAACTGAAGGAGCATGTGGCAGAGCACTGGTGGCGGGGCATTCTCTAGGACTGTGGGACTTGTTTTCTGTCAACATCTGAAATAGCTTTAATCTGGTCATCTTTTTGTGCAAAAGACATCTGTTTGATAGCATTTTGTGAAGAGAAGTAGTGAAGGATGGTGTTGTGGTTTAGCCTAGCAGCCAGCTACTGGGAATAAAATTAACTCTATCCCAGCTGAAACCAGGACAGATGGAAAGGAGGATCTGCAGAGGTCTGAATGTCTAGTTTCCTGTTGAAATAATTATTACCATGCTGCTAGGGTCTTGTTAATATTATTAATGATGTTAAAGTGCCTAGAGTCAGAGGAAGGCTTCATTTTAGACAATTTTGAATGTAAAATGTGCTAATTGTACCAGGTTTACTATTATAAAGAAATAGGTACATTGCCTACCCAGATTTGAGAAGGCAAGGGTGCATTTATCAAAAGGTTCAGCCTTAAAAAATACAGGGAGAATAAGGAAATACATATTCTTTCCAAATAATACATATTACTGTAAGCAAAAAACCCCAGAGAGTGCTTTAATTTGTTCTCCATTAGGAGCTATTGCAATAGCTCAGTGAAGGAGCACGGGGAAGTGCTAATGTTACATTGCAGCAGTGGGAGAAAGAACAATCTCAAGGGTTTTCAGCTCACTTAGGCTGTACTTGGTCATTGCTGAGTTCTGCACAGCACTTTATTAGTAAGAAGTTTAAAGTATTAAAATATAGCTTATCTCTGCAGACGTTGCCACTCATGATTTCCAGTCATAGCTTTTTCAATAGAAGTTAAAAGAATTTAACTATCTTTGGTAAAAATATATTTAATGAACCGGTGTGCTTCTCCCAGGTGAGGTCTGACAACTGTGTCATTATCCATGGGTAAAAAAAAAACAAAACCAAAAAGTTTAGTCTGGAAATAATAAGACTTGGATCTTGTCTCCTTCTTGTTGCTATTCTGATTGTTATGCTAAAAACTTTACCAACGGCAATAAAACATAAGGTCAGTGACTGGATTTCAGTTTAGCCTGCTTATGCATTTATTTCTGCAGGATAATGCTCATAGTTCTAGATGTAAGAATGCCTTTTGGTTTTTTTTTGGTTTTCTAAATCTTTCCCTGTATTGTTTGCTTTTGAAAACTTGTGAAATTCTGTAGGCAAGCAGCCTTGTTCATACACTATTAAATTGCTGTAGGGGAAGGTCGCTGGGTACCTCAGAAATCTGATCCTTTGGCGGACCAAATAAACTGAAACATGAAGGCCCAAATGGTGTTGACTGAGCAATAGCACCATCCGCAACAACAGCAGAAAGTACGTGGTGGATGTTTTGCTTCAGAATTCAGGCCTGGATTTTCCAGGGAATGGAATCAGGAGGCTTTGGTGTGTCCCTGTTTTAGCACAGGGTGACACACCAGGACGTGTTCCCATGTCACAAGATGTACTTCTTGTTATACTGCCATCCCATTTAGAAGAGGGCCGAGTATGTCCATTGTTATGGAATCTGCCTGGCTGCTTGGGCTGGGTTTGTTTCTTTCTCCACATGTCTGTATGGGCACATGATCTTGGAAAGGCGCAGAATTTTAGTGACTAGGGAACTGCATGCTGATGCAAGGTGTACCGTGTTGTAATTTGTTACAACAAACATTTAAAAGTTGAAAATAAATAATAAAAGAGACCGCAGTGATAGGGTCTCCTCTGTAAGGTCATTCTAGGAATGCAGTTGTTACAGTCTTGTCATTCTTCTGTGACCTAGTAGTTCAGTCATGTCACGTGACATTTCAAACATAATTCAGATAAGGCGACATTATTTAAGGAGTGTTTCCATTACGCTAAAAGTGAGATTATTCCATTTTAGACATTATCTTAAATTTAGTATATTTCCTTCGTTACGGCATGAGAGTATCTGATGATCTAATCATTGTGACTTACCATCTAATGACTGGCAGCTCCTCATAACAACGCTGTGAGGGAGTGGAATGCATAATTACCACCTCCTGCATTTTTCAGCTGGGAAAGAGACAGATTTGGTAACAGTTCCATGATACTTCCATTTCTTCCACTTTCCCAGGTTCCTGTAATTATCTATTTTTTAATTTTGTATTCTGCTCTTTGTACGGTGAGAAAGTAAAGATTTTTTTTTTCCCCCTGTGGTGTCTCAAAGAGACTAGCAAATCCTAAAGCAACATCAAACCCTTGGTCACTTTGCCTCTTCATCCCAGGATTTGGAATTGAAGTCACTGAAGTCAATTAAATTGGGAATGTGAGGGATAGGTTGGTTTCTTCGTGGGTGGGGAGGGTTTGGTTGCTCTTTTTTTTCAGAAACAAGAAATCAAAAAAAGAGGAGGAGGTTTACATTCCTGCTTTTTCAAAAGCTTGGGTTAATAATACCGAGTTGTGGGTGTGAAACTCTAATTTCTGGAAGGTGTTTCTACACTCTGGCTACCAGGGATTAAATTGTAGGTTTGTTTGTTTTCACTTGGAATATCTGACTGTGCCTTCTTTTCCATGCTCTCCTTTACTATCCACACTGTTTGCCTATGGAAGACAAGTAGCTGACCCTGTGCATGCACCTGTTTGGGTACCATCACTGCATTATTTCATAGCTGTGTTTTATTATTAGCAAGGCAATGAGGAGGCACAGAATAAAACAAAACCCTCAGACTTGTGCATAGTTGCTTTGTCAACCTAGAGCCCAGAATTAGGTGGTTCCTCCTTCTACATACCGTCGGAACTTTTCTGTTCAGCCTTCAGTGATAGCCTTTCTATCACTGTAATTTCTGCAGATCCCTTAAAGATATTTGTCCTTTTAGAAAGGAGTAAGTTCTTTCATGCTGACTTGCATCAACTGCAGTTGGATCAAATTTTCGTGTGCAAGAATGTCTGAAGCCAACTGTGCTGCAAGGGCAAACAATTGCTGAGAACTCTTGGCAGCAGGAAGCTTCTTGTTGGAGCACGCCGAGAGCAGCAGGGATCCCAGCTCCCAGCTCCCCAGCAGCGGAACCCTCTTGCTGATGGGCCACTTCAAAGACCATATCCACAATCCAAGGATGAAAACAAGCCTCTCCACGTGGCACTGCAGAGTTGGGACACACCCAGGAGTCCCCTCAGAGACAGGGTGATCATGTCCCAGGAGTTACAGCTTCACGGAAAGAAAAAGAAGAAGGTGTCTCTTCAAGAGGCTAGACCCGTTCTCATCACTCAAACTCATCAAAGGGAGGCACCCCACACTACACTAGTGGGAAGGAAATTATGGGAATCAACCTGAATAAGCAGGAGCGGAGAGTTTACCATGTGGCATGCTAGGACATAAAAGGGAGGAGAAAGGCAGCAAGTTCAAATGCTACCATCAGGCTCAGAAGTTCATGGGCAGGAAACTAGGCAAGGCACATATGTGCCAAAGAAGTTGCTAGGAAAGACAGATTTGAGATGATAAGAGAACCAGGATACAAAGTATGAGATAAACAGCAGATGGGGATTTGCCTTAGTACACACAGATGCATGTTTTTATCATTTCTGGACTTTTTTTCTTGTAAAATCCCAAATTGCCAAGATCAAGAAATGGAGCCTATTCATGTTCAAGGGTGTGTCAAGTTACTCATCATTAGAGTACGAGGAGAGAAAGCTTCCCTAGGGCTCTTTCCAACAACATTTGTTAATTTTCCATTCCGAGGTGGAAAAGAAGCCACAATTTAGAGAATATGTTCATAATTCATACTAATGATGAATTCTCTTGGGTTTCAGGAGCACCATTTGTTACCATAGCTGTTATTACATATGAGGTCATCCATATTAAAATGAAGGATCTGATCCAAAGCCAATAAAAAATATGTGTGTGAGCATGTTAAGCACTGCAGTACATTCGTTATAACTCCTAACCTTCAAACTACAATCTAGAGCCAAAATTAAGCCTTTATACTCCCGCAATTCAATGGAAAAGGCAAGTACCTTGACAGATCAGGAAGTCATCAGGCTGATGAGAGAGCTGTTTGGAGTTAGCTGATAACAAACCAAATGCAAGGGTGGCTCTGAAACTCCATCCCACACTTCAGGCAGGACTAAAAGTGAGATACTTGAATGATAGGCGATATAGGATCTACTGCTGGTAGTTATGTGCATTTTTATAAATAATTGGGTAGATCACTCTTTTACAGGATAGGATGCCAGCTTTTGAGGTAAATACTTAGTGGTCAGAGCTCTTGCCTGGGAAGGACCTTTCTCAGCCCTTTTAACAATGTGATAGCCAATATTAACTCTTAACTCCTGTTTGTTTCAGGTGTATTAAGAACATCAGCAACATCATCAAGAGCCTTCTCCTTTCAATCTGCTGAAAATGCCAGTGAGGCACCTCCCTCAGTCTTCCATCTTCAGGACGTTATGTGCTGCCAGTCCTGGGGAGGGTCTCAGGGAAAGGCCAGGTCTGCTCAACACACGATGATACTCAGAACAACTTGCTTGCCTGAGCGCTGCGCCCTTTTCCAGGTAATGCAACCCATGCATCCCAGGGCGATTCAGAACCTGTATGACAAGTATGTTGAAGGTAACCAGTAGTTCTTCAGGCTCTGACTCTCAGGGTAGCACAAACATTGCTGCTTTTCTTAATGAGGCAGAAAGTGCTCAGAATTATGTGGGTGTCTGTGATAGTTCCTCAAATGTAAATTAACCCTTAAAAATATAATCATGAGGTAAGTAATTAAAATTTTAGGGGTTGTGAGTTAAAATACATAAGATGATATGACTTACCCTCAGACATTCAAGTCGTTAACTAAGTTCATTGTCACAACGGGTAAATCCTACAGTGTTTACTTTGGTCTCTAGAAATGGTGCTCAGGTGGATTTGTTTGGCCAAGTTCAAGAAAACTACCTGTAAATCTCCTGTTGTGGCAGCTGTCTGACCCTAGAGGGCTGTAAAAATTCCTGCTGCCTACTCCTTTGTCCTTGCAGCTCCCCAGGTCACTAAACTGGAGTGCCTGTGTCTGCAAAGGTGGCAGTGACAGGTAGGGCCAGGCTCTCAGCTCAATCCTGCCATGGTTCAGGAACACCGTGAAGATGTGTCCATCTTCCACCTGAATCCCTGGAGAAGCCTACTCTGCTATGCATGCTTGGAGCCTCGTCATGCCAAGTCCAGCGTTGTTCAGAGAAACCACAGCCTTCTGTGGAAAGGATGAGGGAAGAGAAGCACATCAGCTTCCTATAATAGCTTAATAAATGTAGTCAAGTAGAGAGTGGGAAATCTAAATTCAGTTTCACCTTGGTCTGATGGGATGCACCCACTGTGACTCAGAAGGCTGCTGTAGCCACAGGGTTATGGCATAATCCAGGGCATTGCATCTTTCATCCCTCCTCCTGAATTTTGACTGTTGGCTGTAAAAGGCAGAGGGCTAGAAAGAGATCTAACAAGACAGTGCATGACTTGCATTTTGGTGATTAGAAGGTAGGAGAGCTGCATTTGATGGAGCTTAACTGCTTTGGCTGAAAAGAGAACAGTAAGTGATCTAAATCAACAGGTATTGGGAGTTGCAATACTTGTATTGGAGGTCCCCTAAATTCTGCCCTTGGAGATCAGCGGGATTAGTCATGCAACAAAAGTTAAGCAGCTGTAGATTTGAAGTCAGCATATGTAAATGGTAGAAGTTGGCCAAGAGCTCAGACTGCTGATTCACAGAGCTGTGCTGTAACCATGCTTAAAGAGTAACTTCGGGATACACGAGCTCTGTTTTAGTTTGCCCCTATATCTTCTAATACCACCCTCATGATCTGCTGTGACTGCTGAAAAGCAAGCAATAAAATATGATGTATAGTTAAGAGAAGCAATTTTTAAAGAAGTTACTAATTTTGGAGGCAGCAGGAGAGTGCATATCATTTTGATCACTGTATTTTAGAAAAAAAATACTAAAAAAACTAAACATGACTGGAGGAACTTGCAATATAAGTTCATCAATTAAGAGCCTGAGTGTTCTGAGGATTGTTTAGTTTTGCACCTTTATTGTGCTCTAAACTACATATTGCTGATGAAGGGGCTTTTAAAACCAGTTTCGCCAGACAACACAGGGAGACAAAACACTACTCATGAAGGGGCTGGAGCTGTCGTGCTCACCTCATCTTAAATTTTGCAGTTTTTCTGGCTGATCAGATAGTTTTCTCCTTATTTCTTGTAGGCTGGAAATGTTTTCTTTCTGTAATGTGATTTTTGCCTTATGACTGTTCTGCTGTCTCCCTCTGTTTATCTTGATATAGATGTATACATACGATTGTACACCTTTTTTAATATGCCTTGTTATTATCAGCTCTATCTTCTTTCTCCCTTGCATTTGTTTTGTCCATAGTTAACCCATGTGAGCAGTCAGGGGAACTCTTAAATCTCTCTTGATTTTGTGTACATGGTGTGTCTGGAAGAGCCTCTGCAGCCACAAGCTGTACAACCACCGCTGCCCTACTCTTTAATCCTACGAGCACTGGCGGAGTGCTCGCACTTCTGGTCATGTGGTAGTCTATGGTAGGCCATATTACTGTATTTAATCATATTTTTCTCACCCTTTAAATACCACCTGAAGAAAAGAGCTTGCAGAGTCCTCCTGTCAATGACAGTAACAAGGGCAAAATTGGATTTGTTCTGGGGAAAAAAAATCCAGACAGAATCACTCCCTTAGTAAAGCCATTTCTCTGTGGGATATATGGCTTGTAAGTCCTACCTAGGACAGGACTCTTCCTCATCTTTCCTAGTGAACTTGGACTTCATTAAGAAAATGGAGACATAAAGTCAGAGTGACACAATTGCTTGAGGACAGATGATAGGTCCTTGGATATGTATGAAAATAAATATCCAATATTGTTCACAGAACCAAATCATAAACAAAGCCTAACTAAAATGTTAAAGCTTCAGAGATAGAATCACAGATTTCTGTGTATTATCCAGTATGTAAATAGAGCTTACTCTTCTGTCCTAGAGGAATTTCCAGCCTCTGAGTCTGTTCATGCTAATAGTGGCTTGTTCTGTGTTGTGTCCAAAAGATAATGGAGACAAGATGAACTCAGTATAGCAGTGACTAAGAGCCCTGTTTCAGGTGCAGATTTAATAAGAACACCTTCTTAGCTCAAGAAAATCACCGCCTTCCAACAAACCCTCACTATAATTGGACCTGGACTTGTGTACTCAGACAGGTATGGTGTCTAGGTGGTGCAAGAGACTGTTCATCATGCTGCTATTGCGTATCATGTTTAGAGAGACCTTGGAAAAAAGTACTTCACCCAAGTAGTGGACCCTATTGTTTATCTAAATGTCAACTGCCTGCAGGATTTTTAATGAGGATGTGTTAGGTTTTTTTTTCCTGTAATTTAACAACTGGTTTGACTTTTGGAACAAGTTCTTGGAAGAGCCATATGGCAGGCTCTTAATATGAGCTCAGTGTCCGTTCGTGTGCAGTCACACAGCACCCCAAGCTGACCAGAGCAGCCCTGCTGATGATAGTTGGGATCAGCTGCAGCCGAATGATGGCTGGGCAAAGCCACAACAAGGGGGTAGGGCCACATTCAAGACAGGATGGCAAGTCAAAGAGACAAGGGCAGGATCAGGCACAAGGCCAGCGTAGCCCAGCCTGGAGGAGATTTCTCACAGCTCTTTTCCATGCAGTCTTGTCCCAGGTTGCAGAACTTGCCCTGAACAGGGGCACCAAACTCCTCAGAGCAGGGGAAAGAGGTTACAGAGTGTGTTGGTGCACAAAGGACCCTGACACTGTGAAAACTAAAATGTAGTTATTTATTAGGGCATGCAAAATACTTGCAAGAAGACCTGAAAACAGCATAAATCACAAATCTGAAACTTGGGTCATATTCTGTGTAAGCCTGGCTTAAGTTCATGATCTGTGTCACTGAACCTGAGCCATGTGTTCAACAAATCTCGCTTATTTCTATATTTTGGCTTAAAAAGTTTAAAAACTGAAGTTAGACAAGTTTGTATAAGTAGTCATTTATAGCTTTCAGGTTCCGGCTGCTCTTTTTGCCACATACAGTTACTAGTATAAGTACTCTTTCCATGCAGGGATTGAGGAAGCCTGTATGCATGAACCTGGGTGGCACTTAAAAAAAACCTTAGAAAATGTCACCTTTTACTTGAAGGGTTATTTCTTACAAGGCAGACTGTCTAGGTTTTCACTATGAAGTGATCACCAAGTTAAAGCAGCCACACTATGCTTCCAAATACGTAATTACAACAAAAATAAGCCTTTGTAATACCTCACCAGGAAATGTTTAATCTCCAGTGAAGATAACTTACCAGTTCTGTGATTCTGCAAGGACTTATTTTTATGCACTGTGCTCACGTGTCCTTCTGGAGTCACAGGGTGGCACTCAGTGTTGAACATGTCTGAACCTTGGCAAGGTCATCAAGTGTTTGAAATTGGTTTTGAGAAGCCTGTGAAACTACTGTTAAAAAAGATTAAGATGCAACTTCCTTTCAATGCTTCTTAGTGTTGAAATACTCTCTGTAAAGACAATAAACAGATTGAAATGTAAAGAAATTATTTAGGTCATGGTTGATAGCTGATTAATGGGCCTCCAGGGCTCTCCACTTCAAATACAGTAAAGAGGAGCCAGAAGTCTTTACACCTCTGCAAGCTGTTACGTTGTTAGCAGGCATAAGCCTTATCAAGTCCTTTTTCCTCTCTGTGCTTCTGTGCCAATAACAGGGGAATAAGGACACTGATTTCCTTTGTACATCAAGAGAAGCAAAGTGCCATAAAAGCTGTTATTACTGAACACCCGCGTTTGTGAATAATTTCCATGTAGCCTTTCAGATACAGGAACCATGACACCCATGTAGAAAAATATTATTACATTGAATCCCCTGATGTTTCCTTACCGTGAACAATTAAAATACGAGGTGTAGACTGCCAGCACAGTCCTTGATAAAACAAATTTGATATTTGCAGAAGCTGTTTTCACACTCTTTCCCCATATGGTCTAACCACTCTCAAAAGAAAATAACTGAGAAAATAGGATTATAAGAACATTTGTTTGTTGTGCTGGAAAATTGATGCCAAAGCCCTATACGTCCCTATACATATTCTCTAACTATACCAAACCAGTAAAAAACATCACACCACAGCATGCACTTCTCCCATATTTAGCACACAACTATTTCACAAAGGCACTAAAACAAAGAAGATAATCCTGAAGATGACAAGAGAGAAGATTTCAAGAGGAATATCTGCTAACAGAGGAAACGACCCTACAGAAAGCACATCAGATCTTCCTGTGGCCAAGGTCCACAGCCTCTGTAGTGGGGATCTCTGAGGGCTGGGAGAATGGCAGGGCCCTTGTGGGCAGGAGGTGGCTCTGGCCCCAGCAGCTGGGCAAGGCTATGAGAGGTGTTCAGCTGCCTCCTGCAGCAGGCCTGGGCTGTTGCTTTGATATCCCCATCTGGGTGATGCCTCCTCTGCCAGGGCTTATGCTCACTGAGTCATCACACCCAAATCTCTCTGTGCACCCGGGCGTGCAGCAGGTCAGGAAACAGCCCTGGCACAGAGCCGCTGCCTCTTGTTGCTCTCTGCCCTGGCTTGTGGGCACAGTGAGTTAAAAGCAGATGGTAGAAATTCATGGAGGGAAGTGTTTAAAAACCATGCAGGGCTGAGATCAGAGTTTGTTTCCACAAGGACTCTTCAGGCACGTGAAAAAAGCTCCATGAGGTGGAGAGGGGAAAAGAGTGTTTCACTTGAAAAGCATTTTGTATAAAGGGCAGAGCTGACAAGAGAGTGCAAAGTTTGATTTAAAAAAAAAGTATCACAGGACAAAATTTACAGACTGTGGGCACAAGGAGGGGAGGCTGCAAAATGCTTAGCTAAAAGAAGCCAGGGGAAAGACATGGACCTGTTTTTTAATTACTCTGTCTGGGAAAAGATTATACAGAGATTAAGGGAAGCGCATGTTTGCAGAGATAATACAGCTTGAGGGGCAGCCAAGAGATCAGAGGTTGTCCTGAGCTTTACCACATGTCCAGTGCCTTTCAGCTGATGAAGCTACACGGTGCAGCATTCACTGGGAGTGAAAAGCTGCCGGCACTGACTGACAGGGCTTCACGTTCACGCTGTATGGATGCTTCAGACTGTGCTGGGCCAAAGCAAAGGCACAGATTATGATGAAAGGACTTGAGCGTGACAAATCAAAACTTTTTTTAGTTAAGATTATTGTAACTTAAAGATCAGCCTAGACTTGCACCTACATAATATAGTGGGGGTGGGTCTGGGTACGTCGGTGTGGCATGCACTGGGATAACTCAGACGGCTCTTGCCTGTGCTCCATGCCCACTGCAAGCTGTGTGTCTGCATTCGTGTAGTGCTAAGCCTCAACAGAAAAGCCCCATGGGAGCAGAATTTATTAACTTTGAATCAGCACCAGGCTAATGTGATAACATGGCTTTTGGTTGGCTGCTCAGACAGAGCTCACTTGGATCTGAGGGGATTATACCATGGACGGTTACACTTTATAAAGGCTGCTTGAAAGGTACTCGTATGATGAAAAAAAAGGCATGTATTCCTAATTGCGTTATTTATTCAGCTATATCACTACCCTGTTTTACTGAGCGCCAGTCTGCCTCAATAAATGTAACTATTATCCTCCTCTTCCCTCAGAAATCTGCTGTTAGCCCAGCGCCCCTGGGAAAGCTGTATATTGAAAACCAGTTGGTGTAAAAAGCTGGCTGCTACAATCAGAGCAGAGACTTGGACTGAAACGGTGCAAATCAGCAGACGGCAACCAAGACCGAGTAGTGCTGCATCCACGCAGAGCAGCTCCAAGTGCGTTTTTCTCAGCCTCTTGCCAGCCTGGGTCCATCTTTGCTCATTAGCTGGAGGTAGGAACCAGCTTTTACACAGGTAATCAAGTCCAAACATGGCTCTCTGCATTTTCTTAAGCAAGAGCTTTCTCCAGCCTTTTCATCAGCAGCTGAGTTTCCTCTTTGAAATCTTACCTGATGAGTGCAAAATCAGTTGCAGGATTAGCCCTCCTAAAATTTGCGTGTGAACCCCATGTGTGTCACTGTGGTTTTGACTGAAAGAGCTGTTGAGGCAGCTTTTCATTCCACTGGAGGGTACTTGTCAGGAGAGAGCTCCATGGTTTCTCTCTAGTGAATATATGGCTATTTTTGTAACAGAAAACAAAGAGTTAATTATGTGAAAGGAAAAAATGTCTGAAATGAATGAAAAATGCAAATCCTGAGTTCATCTCCCAAACTGTCTCTGCCCAACTCAGTTGTGTTGTGCTTCCAGTAAAATACTTGCTACTCAACATGGCCAAACAAAAGAAAAAATGGGGGTGGGTGGGGTGGGTGAGGTGTTATTTATTTATTTTTTATCACAACTGTGGATTTGACACCCTCACCCTTCCTCCCCGTACTGTTCTGTACTGTAGTCAACGAGCCACTCAGGGCTTTACATTTTGGAGACAATTTCGAGACATTGAATCATAGAATCATTTAGGTTGGAAAAGACCCTTAAGATCAGAGTCCCAACTGTTAACCCAGCACTACCCAGTCCACCACTAAACCACATCCCAAAGTACCACTTCTACATGTCTTTTACATATCTCCAAGGATGGTGACTCAATCACTCTCCTGGACAACCTGTCCCAATGCTTGACAACCCTTTTGGTGAAGAAATTGTTCCTAATGTCCAATCTAAGACTCCACTGGCACAACTTGATGCCATATCCTCTTGTCCTATCATCTGTTACTTGGGAGAAGAGACTGACCCCCACCTTTCTACAACCTCCTTTCAGGTAGCTGTAGAGAGTTAGAAGGTTTGAGTGCTACTTGAAGAAGATACTATCGGTAGCCAGATATTTGCAGTGTTTAGGTCTGAGTAAAGATCTGTAGTTAAAAAGTTTAAGTTAAAAACCAGAGGAAAATGCCTGAAAAGGCAAACCTAGATTTACTCTTCCTGAGAAGATGGCAAGACATTAAATAGTACACATCCTGTTTCTGCGTTACTAACTGGTTTATTCTGATGTACTACAAAAATGTCTACCATAAAATTAGACACATTCAGTACTTTGCATAGTTTCGTAGCTGTACAGAAATGACCTGAGCAGACACCTTATGCTACTCAAAATCTATAAATTAAGCCTGCTAGATGAAAGTAACGTCAAACAAACCTTTAGAAGGGTAGGCAAGGGATCGATAAAGATTTCACTAGAAACGTATGGGGAATTGAAGAGTTTGTCTGATGAAGCACGTCTTCGTTTTCTTCTCTCTTTTCCCCCAGTTTGATAGTTGTATTTATGAGCAGATTCATTGTACTTACAGTGACTTTGAACAAACTATCGGGTAGAAAAGCCACCTAGTGGTACAGAGAAATGGTGCCAAGCAGGAGCAGGTAACTGAGTTCCAAGGAAAGATTGTTCTCATTATAGCATGCCGTGCCCTGGCGTGCTATAATGGCTATTTCATGGAACCATAGAATACCAGGTTGGGAGGCACCTCAAGGATCATCCAGTCCAACCTTTTACGGTAAGTAAAAAAAAAATTTAAATGAGCTGGCCTAACACCCTGTCAAGATGAGTCTTAAAACTGTCCAGTGTAGGGGAATCCACCACTCCCCTTGGGAGATTATTCCAATGTCTAATTGTTCTCCTGGACTCTGGAGTCCAATCAGAAGCTCCCTAGGAGTAACTTGTGCCCATAACCCCTTCTCTTTTCCATGTAACTCCTTGTAAAAAGGGAGTCTCCACCTTCTTGGTAGATACCTTTTAGGTACTGGCACATGGTAATAAGGACTTCCCTGAGCCTCCTTTTCTCAAGGCTGAACAAACCCAGTTTTCTCAGCCTTTCTTCATATGGCAGGTCTTCCAGTCCTCTGATCATCCTCGTGGCCCT
>JAAGNO010017749.1:0-12679 GCA_033439905.1 Ceryle rudis
AAATTCACAGCTGTATTAGACTTTACTAATTTTTCTTATTAAAACTTTACAAGTGACTGGTCATCAAATACTACTAAAGTTCAAGTACTCAGTGTAAGTACGGGATGGAAAAATTTATTCCATAAAACAGTTATTAAAATAATCATGTCCATGTAGAAGATAGTTGTGAAGAATATGAAACTCCTAGAACACTTCATAAGTGTTCATAAGATCCTAAGTCAAATATCCAGCTTTAACACATCTTCAGTAAAAGTGTAATTCAGCATTTTAAGATTCTAAAAGAAGTAATTTCAGTTACTTCAGTCACTTGTCATAAAACTTTGTTGGGCTACCACCTCACCATAATACACACTTAAGCCAACCAAAAACCTCATAAGCCAAGACAAGCAACATGAAGGAAAATAAGCAAGCTGGATAAACGTGTCTCCCTAGTGAGAATGCTACCACAAAGAAGTTACTGATAACCATCCGTTGCAGTCACTTTCTGTTGTATTAAGATGGAATTAAGCTTAGTGTTGTAAGCAGCTTCCTATACCAAAAGCCATAAACTAACAGTTTAGTAGTTCTATATCTCAGACAGGACAACTTGTATTCAACTTATTTGCAAAAATTTTCAGTTTATATAAATATAAAAAAAAATATTCTCCAAAGAAGACATGTAGAATCACAGAATTTCTGAGGCTGGAATACACCTCCAAGATCATCAAGTCCAGCCTATGACCCAACACCATGACATCAGCTAGACCAAGTCACTAAGCACCACATCCAGTCTTTCCTTAAACACCTCCAGGGATGGCGACTCCACCACCTCCCTGGGCAGTCCATTCCAGTGTCTAATCACCCTTTCCGTGAGGAAGTGCTTCCTAAGATCCAACCTAAACCTCCCCTGGCACAGCTTCAGGCCATGCCCTCTTGTCCTGTCACTAGTTGCCTGGGAGAAGAGCCCAACCCCCACCTGACTACAACTTCCTTTCAGGTAGTTGTAGAGAGTGATAAGGTTCCCCCTGAGTCTCCTCTTCTCCAGTCTGAACAACCCCAGCTCCCTCAGCCTCTCGAAAGTTAGTTTAGCATTCCTTATTAATACTTCAATCTGTTAAATATATTAAAGAAATTATAATCATACTAGAAGTAAAGTATATTGTTTCTATATTGCAATAGATGTTAAAAAATACTTTCACAATGGATCATAATCCATAATAGCATTAGCATTTGATTGTTTTCTTTTCTATACAACCCTTGCTGTAGCCCTGTAGACTAATATATTCTAGATTCATAGGGAATGCTACAGTTAAATATTTAGATTTCTGGTAAACCAGAGATCATAAAGCTACTTCCAGAAATGTATTCATTAAGCCTGTCAACTTCTGTTTAAACTGATTGTGTATACACAGCCTCATTTTTTCAAATATCATCTGTTGGGTTCACCAATCTACATTCAGCAGTGGGAAGGATCACTGTTTCAAGAACCTGTTTAAGCCTCACAGTTACAGGCAACTATATATGCTAGAAATTTCCCTCTCCTTCCAGCTGATTTTCTTTGTCACCTGTAGCATAATGTACACAAACATATCTCTTCTACCTGAAAAAAAAAAAAAAAAGACAAACCCCAAACCCAAAAAACCTATATACTACCTTTTTAAAATTGTATTTATCATAATGCATTTTAGTTTCCTTTCAGTGCTTATAGACTCTTTTGATCACCTAACAATGTATTCTGACTTGCTCAGACATTTTATTCTACTAGTACTGAAGAATCCCAAAGGAAGATAATCATCATCCAAGATGATATCCTCTTCTGACCAAGGGTTAAGCCTAATTTTGCAGTGCTAAAATATATTGAGCTATTTAGAAGTAACAGGCAAAGAGTTTAGTGTTTAACTATTCAATGAAGCCACATATTTCTATCATCAGTAATAAACTGTTTGCCACATAACCTGGGTATAGAAAATATTTCCATTTATATCCTCTTACCTCATGGGTACCTTTTTAGGTGTTCACTGATCAACTATTTATTTCACTCATGGCTATGACTACCAATAGATGTGACTTGACTTCTGATGAGCAGTCAAAATATGCTACTATTTTGTTTTACTTGTTTTTTGTTTTACTTGTATTTTCATCATATATTCAACTCTATTATACAGTGAGTATCTTATGTCAATATTTAGAATGGGATTCACACTGATGGATAGGGAATGTTATTGCAAAAATCATATGTGGCTATATATAAATATGTGGATCTCTCTATACACACATACTGTGTATATATTTACACACTTAAACACAATAGCATAACATGACAGAGAAATGTTCCACAGAGAGATTTAATTGAAAGAAATATATAAAAATACAGGAATAATTTATTATTAGTTAAAATATATTTCATTTCTGAAAAAAAAAAAAAAAATTTAAAAAGTTTTTCCAGGTATTTTATGGTCTTCTCTTTTACAGTCAAAAATACACATACAAAATAATTGCATTCATTGTATCAAATATTGAATCACTCTCTATAACTAACTGAAAGGTAGGTATTGCTTTCTTCTCCCAGGCAGTGGGATAAGTGATAGGATTAAAGAAAATGGTCTCAAGTTGCACCAGGAGAGGTTTAGATTGGATATTAGGAAAAATTTCTTCACAGAAAGGGTTGTAAAGTACTGGAACAGGCTGCCCAGGGAAATGGTTGAGTTACCATCCCTGGAAATATTTAAAAGACATGTATATATGAACATGGTTTAGTGGTAGACTTGTCAGTGTTAGGCTTGCAGTGGGACTCAATGATCTTAAAGGTCTTTTCTAATCTAAATGAGTTTAGGATTCTATGAATAGCCTCTAAATTTATGGTGAACAAATTGGAAGCTTCTAGTTTTAAAAGTGTATTATATCAAGACACAAGACCAAATTTTTTACTACCCAGAGAATTTAAATGTTGATAGAAGTGATTTGAAATATTAATTTGTAAAATTAGTATGTGCTGAGATGGTACTTTATACATTACATGAAATCCCTTTTCTTCCAATGTATTCATATCAACTTACTATGCTTGTTAGTTACATAGTTAAATGAATTGTGTGCTGTCTCTAGCAAATTCCTTTACCAGCTATTGAATTAAGGCCAATAATAAATTTTTTAGGGAAAAGCAGAAGTTCAAAATTGTTCCCAACATCAAAGACATAGTCAGATAAAGACAAGAGGAGACATACAGTAGAATACAATATTTTTTTGTTACCACGTTTCTGGAGACTAACAGCCTTGCAGGTCTTCACAGAGACATGTAACATGTTCTTTAGCTTGTTCAAAACAAAGTCAATCATATTGGCTTAAATTGCCAATTAAGCTAGTTTGAGCTAATACAATTGACTCTGATTAGGGCAGTTTTACTCAATCCTTTCTGCTACTGTCTGAGAACAATCCTAAGGGGCACTAAGATTAAAAACACCACTGAGCAATTCAAACTGTATTCTTAGCTGGCACTGTCACACCTGAAGATGATGTGTGCTCACAGTGACCATTTCAGAGAGCTCTCTTGTTTCCTTGCCTTTGGAGGGAATTAAAATTGGACCATACCTACACAGTCAGAGAGCACCCTTTATAAGACTGAATGGTTAATACTTTTCTCTACGTTGGGAAAAAAATCACATTCTAATTTTCATAAACTGAGAAAAATTGGATTTGTTGTTCTTGCTTTCCAACAGAATTGATTAATCACTATGCCTCCTTCCTTAAATTATATGAATCATCCAAATAACTTCCTTTTGAGATATTACAACATCTTGATGAAGCAGTCTGAATTTATCCTTGGATTAGTGACAAAATCCTGAACTAAACTTCTTTATAAAAGGGAATAATATTTTGGTCATGTTGTAAAAGTTCACACTTTGATAAATACAGAAAAAAAAAAAAAGTCTTAACTCCTATATCTAGAGTCACAGAATGAAATCTACCTGAAATAATGGAGACTTTCACTACATCTGCCCAGTTCTAACTGGTAAGATGATTTGTTATGCACTGAAAAAACAAAAGCAGGTAATTGCCATGTGGAAGATCTACTGGAAAGTAGTAATGAAGAGATCTGACCTATCTGTACCTTCTCTACATATCTCTACAGGGTAAAGATATGCTCTGTAAAGAAAGGAGACAATCACAGATTATCTGTTAATAACTTTACATTCTTGTAGCACATTTAGGGTGGAGGCCAGAATGTGATGGTAATCCAGGTAATGAGTGCTAACTGGTTTAGATAAGGAGAAGATTGTAGAGGTTATCTAGGATGGTTTGACAGGCAAGATCATTGTATTAACCGTTCAAGTTAAAATGCAATGAGTAGTGAAAACAGTAGTCCCTTGGGGGAACACATTTACAAACACTCAATGCTGCAGAGAAAGTTGAGCCTGCAATAGAAATACTGCACATGACATCCAAGTGACCAACCAGGTATGACTGTCATGTTACCCCTGCCAGGTCCATGGTGCTAGCCAAAAACACACCAGAGGATCTGGGGCCTTGGTTGGGGTGTGTGTGTTATAGAATAGGAATTGCTGTACAGTTGTGATACTTATCCCACTAAGTAAATAAGTCTTACATTTTACGTTACTGAGAAGAGTGGATATGCTCTTGGAGTCACCCCAACCTTAATTCCCCTATTAAAATCTCTTTGGGTCAGCACTACACCAACAATCAATACTAATCAAGAATGCAGTTTGCTTCTCTGATATAGCTTCAAATCAGAGTTAAACAAGGGTGCTTTGTAACAGATGGTCTATATACACTGGTGTTTAACTTTTTTTAAAAACCATAGCCTTATTACTAAGCTGAGGAAAAAGCAAAAAAAGCTTTTTATGGGGACTAATAAAAGTCAGAGTATCGATTATAATATACAGTCTATAACTCTTGAAGCTGTTGCATCTATTTTTTTTTCACAGAAATAAAATTGTTATCTCTAAGATGTCCCCATTACCTTTGCAAATTGAAGTGTTCTTATTCTGGTAGATAGTGTATATTTGATACTAATATACAAGGCTAGAATCTAAAGGTAGATGTCAAAAAGTAAATATGCTTATGTACCTAATAAGGTACCTAAGGCTCAGTCTATGTTTGCAAGACATATGGACCAATAGGAGAGGATTTGAAGATCAAATAATTTGGTTCTAATGATCTGACATTCATACTGTATGGATTTCATTATTTTCTTTCATTTTTTTTTTAGTCTTTAAACTAGTTATGGCCAGGCCCATTGCCCTCTGGGTAAACCCATTCACATTTGAGGACCATTAGTCATGTGTTGGAAGCACATCTGATTTAGTTGCATCCAAAGTAAATTATTTGTGTACTACGAGACCACTCTGTTATATGAATCAAAACACAGTATGTTAATCAGGCAATCAAAAGATATTTCGAATGTGCATTCTACATAAACTAAAACATTAATGTATACCCTTCCATAGATACTATAACATTTAATAAACACTTAGCCAGAACAATTAGCAAGTCATCTCAGGGAGACATATAGTTGACTGTCCTAAGGGCTGTGATTCCATACTGCACAGTTTTAGGGTGTGCAGATTCAGCCTGATACCAGATCTGCCATAGATCTGCTAATGTAAAAGTTTAAGGTGCTCTAGGGCATTTGCAAATGGCATTGAAACCAATGTTTAGGTAACAAAGCCAGAAACAGACACTTGATCTCTAGGGCTCTAGAGAGAATTGAATTGTTTTTCAGGATGCAGTGACTGTGATGGGTGGTTTTCATTGACTACAGCAGCAGCATAGACAGCTGGCTATATGTGTACACATAAACACAGGCACACATGGAAATTTAAAAGTATATGTTTTATTCTGGAAATGAATTGCCCCTGCTGTCTGCATTGCATATAGTCATCTGCAATGGTATGTTGACACTTTCAACATAAACATAATTATAAGATGAACTCAGCTTTGTTTCATACCAAAATAGCTGGTCTTTACCAAGAGATAGGGTGGAGTGATATGTCAGATTTCTGTTATTGCTGCTTGGTCTTTCAGAGCACAAAAAGATTCATTCTCCAGAGTAGTCTGCCTGTCTAAGAACACCACATGAATTAAGATGTTTATAAAAAGAAGTTTTGTAGGGCTCTCACTCTAAGGTAATGCAGTAGTCTTACCAAAGCACAGGGCTTTAAATAAGATATAAGGTGGAGAGGGGGAAGGCTGTGCTCAGTACACCATGAGAAATACCTTAAATGGTTAGATGATATAATAGATTCATAGCACCCATGTTTGATCTCTGGGGGGCTGTATTCAAGCACAATACATCAGTAATGGAATGAGAAGTTGTGATCCTGAACTAACCTGTCATTGAAATTCACTCACGTTTAAAAACGTTATAGACTGTACTTTGGTTGAAGTGGGACTCTACTTAAAAGTGCTGTATCCATTGAACAATTTGGGAATAGAAATTTATGGAATACTACTTAGAGTCTCAAGAAGTCACATAATATTAATGACTGTGAACGCTGATGTGGACCAGGTGTGGAATTACATGTGTATATAACATTAAAGGCAGGAGACAGGATGCCTGGTGGATTTTTACTATGCTTTAAACATGCAACAACTATGAATGGGTAGTTGTACAGTACAGGCACACTGTGAAATTTATAACCTTGTAGATAGTGGTTATCTCCGGTAAAAGGGAAACAGGACATCTCAAGGCATTCGAGGATGCTGAGCAGACAAGAATTGGTTTTGTAGCAAGAATAAGGATTTTAGGCTTTAGGTCGCTAAAAGAACACAGTGATGAAGAAAAGAAGGTGAAGTAAATGACCACCAGAGGTCACGAAAGACCACTGGAGGGACAAAAGACCCTAGCCCAAATTTTATTACACATGCTCAGACTATGTAAGTGAATTCCAGGAATCCTTTAGCATAAGACTGCTCTTTCTAAGAAATATAATGAATATGTATGTTTAGCCTGCATATAAACTATGTACCTAGCTTGCATTGGTACACACATTTGGAGGAGTGATCCCCTGTGTGTTCGGCGTTGCAAAATAAAGAATGCCTGCTTAATAATTTCAGTTATTCAGTTTTTCACTGTGTCAGTATAAAAGAACCCCTACTCTGCATGTTAATTTTTAATAATAGTCTTATATAAGAAATTATAGGCAGAATAGTAAAAATAACACAATTAGAGAGAACTAGAGAATGTATTGCATTAGAAGAACTGATAAATTGCCCTTTTTATTTCAGCATTGATTATTTTATGTGGTTCTGTTAAAAAAACAGCAGAGATGGAAGCTGTCAGTTGTAGAAATAGCTTTTGAGAAATATTAAGTAGTTTTCCAACATTATTTTTGTAGTGAATATTAATATTTTCCATTCTCAGAAACTATTGTTTGACTGTGATCTTAACGCATACAGCTTAATAAAACCACAAAAGTGATCTGTTATTGTTTTTAGGGAGAAGAACTGTATTTTCTTTTTTTCAGTTAATTCACAAAATAAAAGTGACATCTGCTATAAAGTACTGTTTTATATCCAAGTTACTCTGGAATTATCATTAAAATGGGGTGAAAATAAAAGGCTTCTCTGATGACTACTTATGACACTCCATCTGTAGAGCAATGATCTGAATCAAATTATTAGTTCTTTATGCTCATCAAAAATACAGAAGACTAGAAATATTCATACACATACACTTCAATGGTATGCCTAGCTAATTAGTTACTGATGGAAACTATACTGGTTTTGTATTCAGTCCTCTAAAAAAGAAGGAAGTGGTCCTTTGTTTCGTGAGTTTTCTTTCACTCCATGCAATTTTTGGATGGCCTCTTGTTGCTAGTGTTTTTGTTACTAGGATTATAAGTAATCTTATTTCTATTATAAGCACTGCCTTAAAGGTAAAACTCAGCTAAATGATATGGAGTTTTACTTTTTTTTATTAAAATGATTGATAAATATTTGCCTTAACATATATAGATGCAGCAGGAGGTAAAGTACTATTAATAAAGAAATTCAACTATTTCCATTAATCTTCGGTATAGCTGTGCAATTCTGGACATTAGTGGAACTATTCAAAGGCTAAACTACCTCAGGATTGGCAGAATTTCATTAAAATGTTATAGGGCTGATTAACATGGTAGTGACAGACATTTAAAGATGCTGATAGTGTTATGTAGTTTGTTATTCTAAGACTGGATAAACTGATTAATTTTAATGCCTGATTTTCTATGGTGCTGAAGTGCTCATTAGTTTGTTTGAAGCAAGCACCAATGAATTATTATGCACTGATAAATCTTTGATAATGAGCATGATCCTTAAATCTCATCTTCCTACCAAATGTAACCCATATGTTCATTTATACATGAACTTCTGATAACAAAGCCACCTTTAAAATTTGTTCTTAACATAATAGATTTAACTACTTCTCCAGATATTTGAAAAGCCACGCATGCATTGATATCAGTGGAGGAAAGACTGACATAAAAAAAACCCAAACCCAAACAAAACAAAACAAAACAAAACAAAACAAAACAAAACAAAAGGAAAGAAAGTTATTTGGGCTAGAATTGACATAATATTAAACATATCTGTCTATATCCTTCATCTCTATACCAAAAAACAAGTCATAGCAACGTTGGTGTTAAGCTGTTATTTTCTCTCCCAATCACACTAATTTTCAAAGCAGCATAGTATGTTTATACAACTCAACTCTATCAATGGCAGCTAGTTGTGGCTCAGGAGACAAAAGGCTATATCTAGACAGACCACTAAAATGTAACCACCTACAACATACAACATATTTATTCCTTTACCTGAAGGTACTTGTACTTTTATTGTAATTTCTGAAATAAGATAATTTTTGTATGATTAGGGGCCCATTGTTTCAAAAGCATCCACCTATAGCCAAATAAATTTTGATTCATAGCCATCTTTTGGAGATTTCTGAACTGTGTAATATTTTCCTTCTGATCTTTGCATTTTACCTGTTTGCTTTTTAACCACATGCCATATAGTTTCCTTCTAAAAGATCCTCAGAATGCTTTAAGAGAAGATTTGGTATAAGGCTGTCTAAAGCACATAACTCCTAGAATTGAATCTGAGAAAATCTAAGGCTGGAGGGGTCCTCTGGAGGTCAATGAGTCCAGTCTCCTGCTGAAAACAAGGATAATATAAAAAATGATCCAAGTTGTTTAGTGCACCCAAGTTACAATTTGCAGAGCTGCACCTCAGACATGGTGTCCCTTACCTACACTGATGCAGAACCTTGCTCTTGACTTTGTTGAACTTCAGGAGGCTGGCATGGGCCCACCTCTTAAGCCCGTCAAGACCCCTCTGGATGGCATCCCTTCACTCCAGCATATCGACCACACCACACAGTCTGGTGTCCACAAATTTGCTGAGGGTACACTCAATTCTACTGTCCATGTTGCTGAAAATGTTGTTAAAAACACCAGTCCCAGTACCAGTCCCTGAGAAACACCACTTGCTACTGGTCACCACTTGGAGTGTGACTTGTCATTGTGGCCTCTAAGTTCGGCTGCTTCTCAGACCCCAGGTTACACTTTAGTAGTGTTTGCCTTTCAGTGTGTAATCTGAGAAAACATACAGACTGAAGTATAAATCTTTATAGATTAACTTGCATTTGAACCACTAAATAATACTTTAAAGACTCAGTCTTAAGGCTGTTTGTATCTACTTTTTGCCACTCTATTTTTGCAAAGCAGATCTATATCCAAAGAATCATTCAATGGGGTTTTCCATTTGTCTTTGTCTGCCCAATTTCAGCATCACTACAACAGCATCTCTAGGTTTTGTCTTTTACTTAGCCCTAACTCTAATTCTAAACATGCAAATCAATTGCATCTCTTTGAAATAATTATTTAGGTAAAAAAAATCTATACAATGTATTATTACTGAAAGTAGTTATCAGCTTTCTGCTTGGACTGAATTGGTATTAATTCTTTATTCTATATCACAAAGAAGAATGCCATGATCCCTCTAGTATGGTCTGGCATCATGACAGAAATTAAAAATTACACCGAATTGGCTGTTCACATCAGCTAATAATTCTTCATAAAAACTCTGGTATTTTTTATTTATTTCAAACTTACTGTAATTTCTCATTACAGCATTTATAAATTGTCAGCTTTTGGGATAAATAATTTCTCCTGACATTTTTTATTACTTTATCTTCAAGCAATGTATAACTAAGCCATTTTTGTTTATACAGCTCAACTGAAAATCTATTGCATTATTACCATATTGGACTTTTTTCATATAGAAGTAAAATATAATTAATTATGAATCTACTCAGGTACATATAACCAAGAAAAGGTGGTATAAGCTAATGTGATTTTATGTCCATAAACAATACATATACACACAGGCAGCATGTTCCTACAGACACACATGCACAATGTATTAGTATAACACATTTGAAAGAACCTAACAAAGGTAGAAAAATTCATACTGTTATTCTGCATTTTGGTTATTTTATTACTTTTTACGCTTATATTTTTCAAGACTGCTCTAGTTACAGAAAATGTAAACAGAACACCCTACTAACTAGTCCAAAACAGTTGAATGTATAAGCAAAATTATCTAATTGCAGTAATTCAATTACACTGAAAAACAGTCTTGTGAAAAGGTTTCTCTACCTTCTTTTAGCTGTAACTTAATTAGAAAATTATTTTCTGTGTGTGAGATTAATATTAGGGATTTAGAGAGTCACACAATCAGATGGCTATTTTAGAACAGGAGCTGTGTATATAAAGGGGAAATCACCACATAAGTAGTTTTTTTCACCTGAAGTACTTGAGTCAGAACTCTATGGGTTTTTGTTGCTTTCAGTCTGAGTTGTCTCTGGGAAAGGGGTGTGAAGTCACCCTGAGGAATCTAGGTGAATATATTTCTACTATTCTTAGCAACTTTACCAGAAGAACCAAATTGTTTGATTGAAGACAGCTGGTAAGGTGACTCACTTCAGGACATTAATCACTTGTTCTCCGAAATAGATCTTCATTTCTGCCCTGGTTTTGGCTAGAACAGAGTTAATCTTTTTCCTAGCAGCTGGTATAGTGCTTTATTTTTGGACTTAGTATGAAAATAATGTTGATAACACATTGAATTTTTAGTTGTTGCTAAGTAGCGCTTGTCTGATTTCATGGACTTTTCAGTTTCCAATACTCTGCCAGTAAGCAGGTGCACAAGAAGTGGGGAGGGAGCATGGTCAGGACAGCTGATCTGAACTAGTTCAGGGACTGCCTGTGCATCAGTCAGCAAGTGGTGAGCAATTGCATTGTGCTTTACTTGTCTTCCTCGGGTTTTATTTATCTCCCTTTTTACCTTTATTTTTATTATCATTATTTCAGTCATTAAGCTGTTCTTATGTCAACCCACCAGTTTTTATTCTTTTTTCTTTCTGATTCATCTCCCCATCCCACTGGGACATCCCCACTGGGATGGGGAGGAGTAAGTGAAGGGCTGTGCAGTGCTTAGTTGTTGTTTGGAGTTAAAACACAACATCTTCTAAATAAAACATTCCAACATGTCTCAATTCCCAATAGTGTTCACCCAAGGAGCTGCAGAAAAACTTGAGGGAGGGCCAGATGAGCAGAATGACAACTTCCAACCAGCTCAGGATTTTAAAATCTGAGAGAAGTAGAGATTGAGCAGAACCTTTTTCTCTGTGCATTTCTGTACTTTGCCAAAGCTTTGACAGAGCTTAGAAAAGACTGTTGTAATGTGAGATCAGTCAGACATAAACTAGATTTTGCAGAAACAGCTGCAAGTAATGAAACTGTAGCTGAGGTTATATGTATCATTCCATATGTTCCTGGTGTTTGGCCAGGTAGACACCTCAGCATGAGCTTTGTGAAAGGTTGTTCTCTTGGATGTTCTCCAGGAGGCATTGGCATCCACTGTCAGTTGTGTGAGAAGTTAAATCTTACAGTACAGAACTATGTTGCATCTGGAGCATTTTATGCACATTCTAAATGGCTGTATTTCTTTGCATTGTATCACAGTCTGCATTATGTCACCCAGCCTGGAGAAGAAAACGGTCAGGGAGGATCTTACCAATGTCTATAAATACCCAAAGGGAGGGTGTGTAAAGGACAGAGTCAGGCTCTGAAAAGTGGCCAGTCACAGGACCAGAGGCAATGGACACAAGGTGTAGACAGGAGGTGTCATCTAAATATCAGGAAAAACTATGAGGGTGACTGATCACTGGCACAGGTTGCCCAGATTGGTTGCAAAGTCTGGCAACCGGCTTTAAGTGACACAGCTTGAGCAGGGTCATTGGACAAGATGACATCCAGAGGTCACTTTCAACCTTCACTATTCTGTGATTCTGTGAAAACACTATAGAGAAGCAGCTGGTGTTCTATACAGTTAAAAATACAGTTTCAGTCTACAAGAAATAATACAATTATTTTAGCTATTACAACAACAATAAAAACCAAAACAATACAGTGTAGCTAATGAAAACCAAGTTACAGATAAAATAAAATTACCACAATTTCAAAATTGCCACAATTTAAATAAAATTTAAATAAAATGGCCATAATTTCAAATTTAACCCAGGGAGGTAAATGCACTGTAGGAAGATGAATCTTGCCCTTTGAAAACTCCACATTTTGAAATGCTATTACTCAGAACCTTAATCAGCATGAATCCATGCAATCCTCAAATCCAGAAAGTAATT